>JANRGW010032376.1:0-22905 GCA_024733675.1 Psilopsiagon aymara
GCCCTCCTCTGGACTTGTTCCAACAGTTCCATGTCCTTTTTATGCTGAGGACACCAGAACTGCACACAATACCCCAAGTGAGGTCTCACGAGAGCAGAGTAGAGGGGCAGGATCATATACATATATTCTCTGGTGGAACAAGAAAAAAGCCACCAGTGCCAAGTGTGCAGCAGCATGGTATGGTGTGGATCCACCATGCAGGACAGCTTCTCCTTGGGGCATCTTTGCACCATATCCTTTCCTAAGTATTGATGCTCCAGGCACATCACACTCAGCATATGAGTTGACACCATTAAGAGGAAATATTGCAGAAGAATACAAATAATGTACTGGAGCAAAATTTTGCTAAAATCACAGACCTCCTTGGAGTCCAGCCTGCTCACACAGCAGGATGAATTTGGCCCAGTTTATATCCTAATGATTATAATGGATACTGCAGCTTTCTTTTCATTAAGGCAGCCAAAAATATTGATTTGCTGTACTTCGTGCTCCTGCTTACCTTCACAAATTTCAGGAGAGACGATGCACAAGCCAATAGAATGGGTCTGTTTAAAAGTGACAAATGAACTGCACTGAAACTAAATAAACAACTATCTCTTGGTAAATTAATTCAGTATGTGATTTGAGTCCTCTTCCACAGCTAGAAAGCTGATTCATCATTCAGCAGCATTTAAGTTGCCACCAGTTCAATAGTAGAGTATTAATGTCGTGCCCTATTTGATAGAGCAGGTCAAGTTCTGCACTGGCCTTACAACAGCATAACCTGGAGTAACTCCTGAACCTCCAGCTCCTGCTCTCCACATTGCCCTAGCTGCAGCTATGCTCCAAGTAGGTTTCAAGAAGGTTTCAGGTGTATTGAAGAGCTGGGGAAAACAGAAGAAGAATCCAATAGTCTTGATCTGCTGGATCATCTAATGTCTTTGGAACAGTTTAGTGAAACAGCACAGGTTGATTTTCATAAAAATAGTTGTGAAAGAGTGAAAGGTAGACAAATATTTGCAACTTTAAAAGCTTTGGGGTTGTAAGCTTTTTTCCCCCACACAAACCAGATTTCAGTTCTGTAAAGAAACTAAGTATGTTTAATGTGGAATATTGATAATAATTCCCACTCCTGTCAAAACACAGAATCATAGTATCACAGAATAGCTTGGGTTTGAAGGGACCTTCAAAGGATCTAGTCCAACCCCCCTGCCATGATGAGGGACATCTTCAACTAGATCACGTTGTGCAGAGCCTGGCCTTGAATATCTCCAGGGATGGTGCATCTACAACCTGTGCCAGTGTTTTACCACCATCTTTGTAAAGAATTTTTTCCTCGTGTCCAGCCTGAATCTCCCCTCTTTCAGTCTAAAATCATCACCCCTTGTCCTATCACAACAGGTCCTGCTAAAAAGTCTCACCCCGTCTTTCTTATAGGACCCTTTTAAGAACTGGAAGGCCACAATAAATTCTCCCAAGAGTCTTCTCCAGGCTGAACAACTACAGCTCTCTCAGCCTTTTCTCATAGAAGAGGTGTTTCACTTCCCTGATCATTCTGTGGCCCTTCTCTGGATCCTCTTCAACAGCTCAATGATTCCTTCTTTACTGAACAGGGTCCCTAACTTATTAAAGGCTATCACCCCTACTAACCTAGGCACAGGGTTAAAACCCTGGTTCATTTAATAATGAGCAACATGCACTAACTTACTCTTCCCCCACCAGTCCTTTTCAGTTCAACAGATGTTGAATCCTGAGATTTCCAGAGCAATACTGCAGCATTTGGACCAGTCTCCCATTGCTTTATAAGGAACCTGTTTAGCTCATGTTGATGCTACTCAAAAAGTAGTTAGGCCAAAATTTTCAAATGTAGGAGCTTGAAACTGAAATTCATGTTCAAAAGGGTAAATAATGTTGCCCAAATTCCTCTGACTGCTATTAGCACTGTAGGACACTTGAGTTCTTAACGTTTCTGGAAATTAGAGCAGGTGCCCTCTTGGCTTCTGACACTCAAGTTTGATGTTTCTGGACACACGGTTTTGACTGTTATCATCTGTGCACAGCTGCAACAGAGAGACTATGGCACAAATAGAAGAAAAATATTTTTCCCTGCTTACGCTCAGACACAATCCACAGCATTTGCAATGTCATCTGTTTTTCATAATGTTCAGTTTAGAAAGCTGACATTTGATTAAACAGTTTGAATTTGCCAAAACATACATTTTCATCTTATGTTTTAATACCACATTCTCAATTAAAAGCTTTAGGAAAAGACATACAAAGTCTGCTTAAACCACAGTAAACCCACAGACCTAACATATTTAATATAATTTCTGAAACTGTTGACTAATACTTTCTATTTTCCTCACCAGTCCTAGTAGCACAGCTGCAGCATGACTCCCCACAGCTATCAGACATTTAAACAGCCAGTTTGTGAAGTGGTTTACTATACAGCCTTTTATACTCCGTATTTTCCACATTTTTCAATATGGTGGCATGGCAGTGAAGTTCAGCATCTTCAAAATCTTTCCTCTATTAATAGTGTTTTCTAAGATCTATGTCCACCATACAAGCAGCAACAAACGAAAGCTAGAACAGATGATTTACAATTAAGTATTGTCCCCTGTATTTCTACCCATTCACAAGCATGCCAACACTGATGAACACCGTGCCACAAGAAAGCATATTATACAGAATAGCATATCATTTAAGACTGCTAACTTCCATGAAAAATGACTCACAACAACAATAAGGACAAGACCACAGATAGGTTTGAGGATGACATAATACTTGTTTCATGCTCCTTATTTCCTTGCATTGCCTTTAACACTGCATTCAAGGTCATGAGTGTCATGACTCCATGGAGAAGCCCTGAGTAATTTACAACGATCAACAGATAATGCAGTGACTGGAAGAGAGTCACTCCGTAACTCTCACTGCGTTCTAAATAGAGCCATCAAATAGCTGCTGAAAAGGAACATGTATTATTTCACACGTACAGAATGATGAATGCAACCAGGTAATTAAATCATGTTGTCCCTGTACCTGGAAAATCCTTATTTATAATTTTAGCTTGTCTGTTAAGAAGAACTGAACTTCTTGTTAAAGGTAGGACATAATTATTCCTAAGCTTTGCTTGTGCAAAAACCTCTACCAAGGGGAAAGGAAATCAGAAACTCACCAGTTTCTTCATCTATGCTGAATCTCCCCAGGCCACTGCCATCCCTGATGGAATACTGGATCTCTCCATCCCTTCCAGAGTCCTCATCTCGGGCAACAACTTGCAAAACACTTGTACCTATGCGGGAGTTTTCCTTTACAGATCCAATGACAGCAAAGTCAGGGAAATAGGGGGTATAGAGATTTTCATTAACATCCACCACCTCAACTTCCACAAAAGAAACCGAAGAGAGAGAAACCGGGCGCCCCTTGTCCTTTGCACGCACGGTCAGGTTATAGAACTGCTGCTTCTCGTAATCAAGCTCTTTGTTCAAGCGGATGGCGCCACTCGCTTTGTCTATCTCAAACCGCCCATTGTAATCATTCACCAGCGAGTAACGGACTTGACCTCCCAGGCCAAGATCGGGATCGTGAGTTTCCAACCAAGCTATGACAGTGCCAACCGGCAGGTCCTCAAGGACCTTCACGTTGTAGCTGGATGGGATAAAGGCTGGAGAGCAGTCATTGACATCATCCAAAACCACCTTCAGAGGCACAATGGAAAACTGCTGATGGCCACTCTCTGCTTTGTCCCTAGCCTCAATCTTCAATGTGTAGTTTGATTTTGATTCCCGGTCTAGTTGATCAGCCACATACACCATTCCCGTGGAACTGTTGATAGCAAATTGCTGAGTATCTGTCAGTACTGAGTAGGTCACTTCACCATTAGCTCCTAGGTCTTTATCTCTGGCTTCTACCTGGATAATCTCTGTACCAAGACTTGTACTTTCTAAAATATTAACTGAGTAACTGTCCTGTAAAAAAACAGGCTTGTTATCATTTGCATCCTCCACAGTGACAGTCAACAGTCCCCACGCAGATTTCTGTGGATTACCTAAATCATAAATTGTAATATTAAGGACATAAAGATCTCTTTTTTCACGGTCCAAAGGCATAAGAACATTAAGTACCCCTGTCTCCATGTCAATGTTGAAACAGCTATCTACATTACCATCAGAAATTGTATAAAGTACTCTTCCATTAAAGCCTGAATCTGCATCATAGGCTTTTATCCTCAGGATGGTGGCACCAACTGGCAGATCCTCTGAAACCTTCACATCAGTAGGGAAGGATTTGTCAAAATGCGGTGCCTGCCTGTTCACCGAATAAAAATCGAGGAAACCATCTTCCAAATTCAGCTTCACATTAGCTTTTGCCTTTTTGAGTAATTTTTCTGCTAGCTTCTGAGCAACTCTAGTTTCTCTACAGCTAAAGGCCTTTGAAGACACTTTCCCATGAACTACCGAAATATTGACAAACATAGCATCAGCAAAGTTTTCTCCATCAGTTGCTGTTATCTTAAGGCCAAAATTGCTGTTTTTTATGCCAGAATTAATTAGAGATTTTTTAAGTTGCAGGACACCAGAGTCAGGATTTAAGTAAAAAATGCCAAGTTCATTTCCAGAGATTATTTTGTACTTCACAAGCTCTAACTCATCTATGTCTATCGCAGAAACAGCAGTGATGTGACCGCCAACAGGAAAATCAGAGGAAATCACTCCCTGACATGCCACTTTTTCAAAGAGGGGCTTGTTATCATTGACATTGCCTATGTATATGGTGACATTCACCTCACTTTCGTGGCGGTAGGGAGAACCCCAGTCAGAAGCTCTCACAGTGAACCTGTAGCTTTCTGGTGAGGACTCAAAATCCAGTTCTTCAGATGTGCTAATGACACCTGTAAACTGGTTTATTGTAAACGGCAGTGAGTTCAGACTGGCAATGCTGTATGTTATGTATCCGTTCTCTCCCCTATCTTTATCAACTGCTGAAACTGCCAAAACACTAGATCCCACAGGGACACTTTCATTGACGAATGCACTGTAGGAGGGCTGCTGGAACTCTGGAGTGTGATCATTGGCATCTTCTAACCTGACAGTAACGTGTGCTTTTAAATCACCGCCTTTGTTTGTATATACTTCAAATTCATAAAGGTCCTTCTCAACAATTTTCAAAGGACGAGCAGTAGTAATAAGGCCTGTGTTCGGATTGATCTTAAAATACTCAGCTTCCTCACTTGGAGATAGTCTATATTCCACACCCTGCGGCTCAGGTATCAGCTTAACTACTGCAACCACCACACCAGGAGGTGAAAATTCACTGATCAAAAAATCATAGGCTTCCTTTTCAAACTTCAGGGGGACAGATTCTTTCTTGGGACTAGCAATGTGAACCAGCTTGACCGCAGAAAATTTCTGAGGAGATCCTTTGTCCTTTGCTTGGAGAGTCAGGTTATAACCATATGGGAAGCTGTCCCAGTCAATAGGTTTTCTTTCTTTGATTTTGTACTCATTCATCCATTTACCATCTTTAGTCAGAAAGAACTGCTCTAGTGGATCTCCAGCCACAATAGAAACAGATTCTATTTCTCCATTGGCTCCCTCATCTAGGTCATCAATGTTAACAACTGCATAGGTAGGCTCTTTGTCTGATGGGAAGGGAATATGGGTTACCACAGTTATCGTTGGTGCATGTTCATTAATACGTTCAATGTGAACATAAAGCTTGGCAGTGCTGCTTACACCATTGTTTCCATAAAGCTTCATCCCACGGTCCACAGCCAAAATCTCAAGATCATATCTGTTTTTCTCATCATAGTTTAACCGTCCACTTAAGGAGATAACACCACTTGTAGGATGAACGGAGAAGAGATCAACTTTGTTTTTGAAGTAATAATAAAATTCACCATTGGACCCAATATCTGCATCTGTTGCAGTTACCTGTGCAATGCTAGTCCTTAAAGGAGTGCTTTCCGCTATCGTGACAGAGTACGTGGTTGGTGAAAACAAAGGTCTTAAGTCATTCATATCCAAAACCTGGATGTTCACTTTTGTCCATGCTTCCAAGTCCTCTCCTCTGACAGACCCTTTCACCATCAATAAATAGTTGTCCTGGATTTCTCTGTTCAAAATAGCAGAATTCCCACCTTTAGTCCTTATTCTTAGGAAGCAAAAGTCAGCAATGATGACTTCCTCTGCTTTGAAAAAGCCCTCATCATCACCAGACACTATCCTGTACTTGATATCCCATGAAAGGTCAGACAAGGTAATGCCCATCCTTGCTTGACTATTGACGTAGGTCCTGGCTGCAGAATTCTCGTACACTGTGGCATTGTAAGTGGAATGTGTAAAGTGAAAGCCAAGTGGAGTGGTCCCATGAACAACCTGGCAAACAGAGACCAGGAGCTTAACGATCAGAAGGGCGAGGCATGACGGAGGTGGCCCTGAGCCTGACCAGCAGCCCATATTCACCTCCATCACATCATTCTTTCACCCTGTGACACAGAGAGAGAAAACACAAAATAGGTGATCAATAAGCATCCTGTCAAAGTTACCTATTAAATTCCTAATTAAAAATACATGTAACATCTAGCCACTATATATTTTGAAAACGCAAAGGGAGAATATTACAGACACACACACACACTCACAACCGCATCAGTTCTGGATTATATTTTTTCATGTGTGAGTGTGTAATATGTATGCACGTATAGATACACATATACATAACTGTATACCATGAAAAACTCTGAGATCCTTCCGCATCTATACACACATGCACGCAGCCAAGAATCACAGTGAAAAAAATGAAAATCAGATGCATGCATTTGAGTAAGTTTATACAAGAAGATGAACCGCATACAGAAATTACTGTTTTTATTTACCAGCAGCTCCAACTAAGCCTAAACTTGTTTGTTTTCAGAGCATACTGAAAAGTCATTTGTAGTTCCAGTGTTTGGAAAGAAGACAGCATTTTTATTATGTGTGCAGTGCTGTGACAGTCAAATAGTATCATTTTTTTTATGGACAGTTAAGAAAGATCACAAGGTTAATGAATTTTGAGCCACCAAGAACAAGTAGTACACAAAAGTCACTACCCAGCCATTAGTTGAACTACAGATACCTTCAGAAAAATCAAAATTAAGGAAGAATTATAGCTAATTAAATGCAATTACATCTAGATGATCTTAAGGTCCTTTCCAACCCTAACTATTCTATGATTCTATATGCACAGACATACCCAGATACTTAGAACAGGCAAGATACAATTAAGAAAATAAACTGCTCAATAAAGCTCTCAGGTGAAGACTCAGGTTAGGAAACAGCATAGCTGATTTAGCCCATAGGATGTAACCCTACCCTTGCATATGTACCACAACACATCTGTAATTAAGGTCACTGTTTTTCACCAAGTAACACTGGGTAACATACCCTAAATGAGGCCTCAGATAGAACAGCTTTTTCTGTATGACCAATAAATGTTCTATTTGCTGGATACTATTGACATCCCAACCTAAGAAAGGTGAAGACCTCTCAAATCTAATGTCCTGCTGCACATAGTCCACCCTGACCAGCAAGAGAATGAATGCATCCTTGCTCAGAGTGAACTCCAGCTTACACTGCATTTCACTTTGGCAACCCCAAGCAGAATCTGGCTACAAATGAGGCACATAGCTCCACTGCCACCAGTAGGAATCCAGTCTGTCCCACTCCAGCCACCCCAAAGCAACAAGAGCCTTTCTATTGACTTCACAAGGCTCATTATAAATGTAAGTACTCAAATGCAATTAACAAGCAGCCATTTGAGGAAGATTCGGAGCTCTCCATACAGTCCTGTTGTGAAATAGCCCCAGTGCCTCACTTGAGGGATCTAAACTGGGAGGTTAAACAGCAACAGCATAAGCAGAGACACTGGCTGAAGCTGCTGGAGGGTGCAGAAGCTGTGAGCCAGGTCTTGCTTATTGCTTTCCACTGAAAGGAGAAGAAAGGTGCCTGAGGAAACAAGGCAGGTGCTTACAGTGAAGCAGTGTGAATAAGCTCCTTTGTTACAGAGTAAATTCTTTGCTACTCGTGAAAATCATAAAAATCAATTTTAAAAGGCAATTATTGAAAGACCCACTGCACACATACATTGTTCTCATTGTCATTTAAAAGCTGCTCGAAAATGTAGCTTTCTCCATGATAGAACACATAGTGGAAAAAGACAGGTAAAGATGTCAATAATGACAGGGGTTAATTTAAATTTCCAATATGATTTCAGCATCCCCTAGGAGATTTATAAATTGCATGCAAGTTTTGGAATATGAATTCATGTTAGTTATCACTTCCAATGTAACTGAATGACAATTGCAGTTTTAAGTACTAATGACAATCAATTTAAGTCATAATGTCCACACAAAACACTTAACTTCCTGATCCCACAGTCTATACCCCATTGCTTAACACATTGATCAATTTAATCAGTTCTCCCAAGTGTTTGTCAAGGCATTCATCTTTCAATACACTTATTTTTGCAGTTCTTCCCTCACTTTGTTTTCTTCTTCTTTTCTTTTCTATTATACCATCGAAAAAAAAGGAAACTCTTTGAAAAGGTAATAAAAATTCAAGATTCTATCATCTCCTGGACCTGCATTCCTGAGTAACAGGCAAATCCCCATAGAACTACACGTGACAGGTCCTTTTCTCAGTATGTCCACTCAATTGTTCTGCACGTATCACATGAGTCCTAACATTAACATCTCATGCAGTTTATATGTCAAATACGCACAATTCTCCCATATTCTTTGCGTACGTGAGGAACCAAGTCTCCCTGTGCTCTCCCCATGCCCAGGGTTGACACCCAAGAGAGTCAGGATGGAATTTTTCTACTTCAGCTTGGAAAGCCTTTTATATTGTTGTCGTCATTTCACTCAGGTAAAAGCTCAGAGCAGTGGCACCTTGTTTTCCAGCACAACAGACATTCATCAACTTTAATCCACCAGTGTGAAAATCTCAAAAATCCCTTATTTTCATGGTGCTTTATGTGATCACTTTGAGTACTGCCACTAAAAGCTGCTGCTTCAGCCTAGCGTGGGAGACAATGCTCTCAAGTAGAAAATACAACCAATATACAGTATGCTGCCAAGGAAAAGCCAGCCAAGGGGAATGAGAAATTCTAATTTGTAAAGAGACCCAACACACAACAAAATAAAGGGCTGAGCCTCTTCTGTGATGAGGCATTATTAAAATACTCAACAGAAAAATCACTGTTTTGCTGCCTTTCACCAAGAGCACTTCAGCATCCTCCCTCTATACTGCAATACCAACCCCTGCCCACTGCCAAGAGAAAGTGATTTTTTTGTTGGCTTATGATGGAGACTGATGTTATGTTTTATAGAATACCCAGATTTCTTTTCACTGGAGCTCAGCAGCGTCTCACAAATAGGTCTCTCTGGCACAATGAAATTAACTGTTTATCCTATTTACGTCTCATTTGGTGTTCTAGTTTCTCCTGTCCACACCACAGTTCAGCCTGAGATGGTTTCTTTCCACCTTTCATGGCCATAAACATCAGGTTTCCAGGTCCACCATAATCAAAAAACAGTTTTCCTGAGTAATTCATTGCTACAAGCAAAAATGATGTAAAACTTTACCTTCATGTTAACTGTACCCAAGGCTAACCAAGGTTACTGACTCTGCTGTGGCAGACTGGCATCAAAGTAGATCTTTACAAAGCTATGTGATTAGGTGAAGCTAATGAAAAAGTTGTGCATATTCCAGGCAATAAAACATGACAACCTTATGCTCCCATTCCATTTATCTATTTCTAGAGCAAGCTAGGGCTAAGACCTAATCTCAAACACACTGCTGTAAATTCAGTCATGCCAATAGTCTAAAAAGTTTTAGTGGTTCAGTGCAATCAGGATTACCCCTGAAACACTGAATTCCACCTCGAAACAACGTTAAGTATATACGTGTGTTTCCCTGAACGCATGTTTTAGTTATGTATATGTACGTACACACAAACACACAGCTTCTGTGTTTTTAGGTATAATTTCAAGGTTGGCACTGGAAAAATTGGACCTTCACATCAGGCAGCACTTTCAGAGTTTGATTTCATTTCAGATGTGGTATGCAGACTTGTAACAAGCTCCTCATTGAAGTTTTTCATCTCTCCATATATTTATATGGCCATCATCATTATATTATTTGAAAGTCCCAATGGATGAGCTATTAAACTGCCACTTGGGCTACCCAAGAATGTTTTATTCATTTACTGAACTCCTTTCTTCTGGGATATTTGTTTTTAAGAGCTCATAATACATACATACTCAACGCACAGGAAATGTAATGCGATAGGTTACAGAAACAAAGTACAAAGCAACCCACCATAAATTAAGAAGCATTTCTTTGAAGGCACTTCTTGTCAAAAAAATGTTATGGTTTCAAGTGAAGAGAAAGGTTGTGATTACTTTTGCCTGATTTTAAAATGATTGGGCAGGAGCTACTAAAAATATATATATATCCACTGGTACTGCTTAGCATGGTTAGTCTGAAGAAAAGAAACCACTCTAACAAGAGCAGAGACTAAAAGAAAAACCTCCTAAATATCCAAGGAGTTGACAAGATAGCACAGGAGTCCAGTGTCTTTCCACTCTGGTTCACATTAAATACTCTGGCATTGAAGTGGGAAAGAGGAATGGAGAAATAGAATGGTGTATCTTGATTTTTAATGCTCTTAAAAATAAACTTGAACATCACATCACTCTATAATTTCACATTCAGCTCCCCACCCAGTCACTTTCTCTCTCTATTTGACCAAAGATTAACTATGTGACCCAAACACTGCAGAGTAGCTGCAGGGACCTGCAGGTGGCTGGTGCTCCTTAGACGAATTGCGAGATATGAGCACCATTCCTTTTTCTCATCTTTGCTCTGGCAACCTCCAGTCTGGGCTGCATCCAAACATAACATCCCATCAGACTGAGAAGGACAACTCAAGTCTCAAGACCTTCCAGGATTCCTGCATACCGAAACCGTGCGTCTAATTCAGTGCGCGGATAGGAGACAAGTGCTGTGTGATCCTTTGATTCCCTCTCCCTAGGCTCAGTCTAACTCCAAAGATTTTCATACCATAAAAAAATCCCTTGAAAAACAAAACAACGCATATTCGTCTTGCATAAACATGAGCCAAAAGGACTTTTATAGAATACAAGTTATACAGCAGGTAAACTTCTTCAACAAGCAGGGGGAATAAGATTTTAGCAGGCCATAACGGGAAAAAAAAGCACTTCTCTTTTCTCCCTACTCTCCAAGTTCAATTACACATATGAGAAAAGGATTTTTACAGTTGACCATCAGGTAAATTAACTTAGGCAACGTGACAAGCTAATACAACACATCTATTTAAGACTTTCTACAGGTCCTTTGGAAGACAACAGAGAAGAAACTAATCTGTGCCTTAACTTCCAACTTCACCAAATGGACCCAATAATGTTTTTACCTGCAGGGTCCTCTAGGCTGGGAGGAGAAAAAAACAGTTTCCAAACTTCAGACGACAAATTTCTGACAGTCAAGATGTTTATGCATCTGTACATGGAAAAAAAATGGTCATAAAACCTTGACTTGAAGGTGTTTATCTTGACTGGTATTTCTCTTGAAGAAGCTCAGAAAGGGAGATTGCCTCCTCAACATAGAGGAACACGGTGAGTTCATGGTACAGAAAAATATGTCAATTTGGAATTATTGCTCCTTTCTCAGGAGAGTTCTCATAATTCTGTCTCAAAAGGTAGGTATTTAAATTCTTTTACATGAGCAGCTTTACAGCAAAAAGGTACATTTGAAAATACAAAAGTCCCTTCTAGGAGGCAGAAGAACATTAACTTCACATGCACATGAAGTCTTAACAGAAGCAAAGCCACGCATCTGCAGCAAGAACAGAAGCTCTTGATTTTGTTGGAAGTGACCTCAATCTTAGAAGTAACTCCTTCCTTTCACTCAAATGTCATCATTGGCAGTACCTTATTCTTATGGTCTAATCATCAAAACACCAAACTTACAAGCTTGTCACACAGGCAAATCCATGCACCCGAATGGAGTCTCTTATTCAGTGCTGTTTGCTACCAACAACAAGCATCTGCTTCAACAAGTCCTACATGACCAGGCTGTGAGGACCTGCCAAAAGGGTGCAATGAAGGTTACAAAGCATCTTAACTGGTTCGCAGCTATCCCCTATTAAAGGCTTTAGTCAAGCTGAATCAGTGATAGGAAAAGATGTTTTTCACAATCCGTTATCGATATGCAAAAAGGAGGTGAGAGCCCATATATGTCAGTTCCCTCTCTTGGAAGGAGCCTCTTCAATAACACAGACCTATGGAAAACTTCCAAACTCATGGAAATTCGTATTTAAGGAACATGGAGTTTAAAGACCAAGATGTCATTCTAACAGCAAAGCTCTGCCACAGTCTAAAGATAGACATGGATTTCATACCCTCCCCTCACTACACAGGCAGTATTACTAGCATGTTGTCAAAGGAGAATATGGGAAAAAACACATTTAAATGGCACTTCATCTAGCCAGACACCTTCCCTGAAATGCACTCCACAATAATTTATCCAGCTACGAAAAGCTAATGATCTACTGACCACGAAAAGGAAATCAGAAAATAGAATGAGAAATTTGAATTTGTGCCATACAGAAGTGAATTAAAAATGTGTGTTGAACTGTAGGCAGGAAAAGGAAAAAAACCTGACTGACACCAATAGATTTACAACAGGGGATATACTCACAGGGCTACCTGCTCCTTGATGAGCACAAAGATCTGCTTTTCCATACATATGACTATATCAGGATGTATTTATCCCAAAAAGAGAAGATGAACACAAGATGACCATTTCTGCAAAGTAAGTCCTTGCACGAGACAGTGCTATAAATCCTAACCATGCTTAGAGTTGCAAATCCTCCTGCTGCCTGCATATAATTCCACACTGGAGAAAGGCTGCTCAGCATGTACTGAGTGTAATTCAGGCTGTCCCTAGGAAGTGAAGAATTAACCACCCAGCCTTATGTTATGAATAACTTTGTTTTGCTAGCAGGTGCTGGGATTTTTTCCATACAACACCAATTATTGTCGAGTATCAGTTCATGAGCAAATGCTTCCACTTGTGAGCAGGAGCCAGGCGTCATCTGTCTGCCCAGGCAGAAGGACGCAAAGAGTCTGTTGGACTCTCCCTTCCCCCTCGAGGATGAAATGTGGCTTGGGAAAAGGGTAGGGGAGGGAGAAAGGAGGAAGAATTCGCCTCCATGAGAGATCTGTAAAGAGCGAATTCCTGGGAGCCACCTTACAAGGGATTTGGGCTTGTCCCTTGGTGGTCTGCCCCTGAGGAAACAAAGGCTGATATCCAGTTTTCATGCTTTGTGCATCTCCAATTCCCCTCGGCTCCTGCGTCTTAATCACTGCAAAATGGGGAAACTTTGGGCAGTTTCAAAATGAGACAGTTATTTTCAAGGGGGCTACGTGCTTCCTTATAAAACTTGCTCAAGAATATGATTTGTGCTTATTTTGTGGTTTGGGTTTTTTTTCCTTAAGTTTCTATTATAAATAAATAAATCTACTTTGACTCTCATACAAGGAGCCCTGGCTTGGAAGCTCTTTCTAGGTGCAATGTCAATGTGTAAAATCCAGGACTGGTTATTCCCACTCCTGTCACTGCTGGTCTTTCCCCATCTCTCCCTTTGCACACATTAATCAGAATCCCCATAAAGAGCTCCTTACCAAGCTGTACCTCTGAACATCAGGGGCTAAGCCTCTGTCCATGCTCCCAGGACCCACAGGGAGGATCACACCCTGCCGTGCAGCACCAAGAAATGAGCACTTAGGAGGACCACACTGCAGCACCAATATGTGCAGCTGATAAAGCATCCTTCATCTTTCCCACACAAGGCTGTTTGCATCCTGCACTTTTTTCCATGGTAGTTTTCCTGCAAACCCACTCCTGCTTGTCCCAGGCGCTGCCAAGGTGCTGCCACCAGTCTGCTCTGTGTTCGGGATGCTGCACATGCTCCTTCTGACAGCTTGCACAGGCTTGTATAAACTGTTTGGATATAGTTTATAGTAAGAAAGAAATCTCTGAGATTTACAGCTACTGGTTCCAGGGCCATAATAGGTATGTAGGTGTAAGGACTGGGGTAAGCTGTTACTCTCAGGGGGAAAAATACTATATATATATATACATATCTCCCTCAGACACTCTGTGTATAGAGGTAAGGCAGCTCAAATGGTCAAAACCTTTATATATGGTCAAAATGAAGGTGTTCAAAAAAGAGATGAATATACAAAAGCTTCTTCTCAGTTGACAGCTCCAAATAAAAACACAATATAAAATAGAGACCAGGAGACTCTGGAGAACTAGATGATCTTTAATGGCCCTTTTCGACCCAAACTGTTCCACGACCCTATAATTGCAAGACGCCGAGTAAAAATAACTACAGTTCAGTAAGGATTTTACAAAGGGACTGTAGAATAAAGCATTTAACTCCACACATGAACAGAGACAGAGCATGGGACCTGGTGAGGATGGCTGGTGAGCAGCACTTTGGGACACATCCCAGCATTCCAGCACAGTGAGAGTTACCATGCACAGAGGCAGAGGCATCATCTTGCCCTCCAGGCTTGCTGTCCAAACTTGCAGCCAGGGCTGGTGACCCTCCAGTTCCGACCATAACTTGGTTGTGTCTGGCCCATGCAGGATCAACACTCAAAGTGATCTGAGAAAATGGGAATGCCTGAGCAATCGAGGAAGAAGTCTTAGAAGAGGACATAAGGATGCATCCAGGTGCCATTAAGAAAAACAAATCCCATAATTGAACAGAACAAACACTTGAGAAAAACCTAAATCTTACAATTCTAGAGAAAAAAAAAAAAAAAGAAAGAAAACTTATTTCTTTCTTGGGTGTAGGAACAAGATAGCTGGTTTTGCAATGTCATTTCTGCTCAAGATGGCTGTGACACACCGCAACACAGAGAGATCATGCTTGAAGTGCAAGGAGCAAATATTTTGATTGATTCTCAACAAGTTTGAGATCTGAGAACGAAACCCAGATTTAGCAGTGAATATTTTTCTCTCAACAGGGCAGGAATCTGCAGGGTGCTGGCACCTGCTGCTGTGCCACAGGCTTAACAAAGAGCTTCTTCTGCAGCAGCCCACTTGAGTTGTCTATGACCAACTAGAGATACCCACATGAGTCTGACTTCCAGGCACTGCAGAGCAACCACCATTCTTAAAGGCAGCTTCCCAAAACCAGCCTCCCACTGGCCCTCTGACGAAGTAGCATCTGAAAACTCAAGGAAAACCCTAAGCCTACAGCTGTACACAAAAACACAAAGAAAAACAATCACCAATAAATACAGGGTCTGTTTTCTAAATTCCTGTGCAAAAAAAAAGACCAGAAAGGTTGCTGCTTGTTAAAACAGGCAGCGTTCAGAGAAAGGGTTATTGCTACTATTTCTTAAAATCACATCCAGCTCAGGCTATGGAAATTGGTTAGCTTGCCTAATAAGCAACTCATGGATGCCTTGGGTCAAATGCATCAGTTTCTTTCAGGTAAGTGGAATCCACACTGCAGATGTGTGGAAACGGAAAGGCAGATGCAGTCAGTCTTAAAGCAAACATAACATGACAGAAACCTAGAAATGTCCTCCCTTTCCAGCCCACGTGTTAAGGCTCAGTCACTGCAAGGAAGAAAGCTTTCCGATATCCTCATTAGAAATACCTAAATCCATATAAGATGCTGAATGTCATTACTTTGAATGGAATATCATAACACGCTATTTATGATGCACACAAGGGAGTGCTGGTGCTACTCTGACACATCTGCCTTGGCTGCACAACACCGGCTCTGGTACCAGCTCCACCAGGCACCCACCCCACAGCGAGCAGCCTGCAAAGGAAAGGCATTGAAAGTCTTCTGCATGCTGAAACTCCCACCACATCCATACAGAGACCACGCACGCTTCTGTCCTCTTCCAATGGCTGGCTCATACAGGGATATTTGAGATGATAACCATTTTTCATCTAACCATACATAACTCAAACCACTACAGCTTCAGCTTTCCAACTTGTCCAGTTCAGCCGCCACAGCTGGGAGTCCCTCAAAGCCTGTTGCGTGTTTGGAAAGGCTCAACTTTGCAGACACAGCCCAATTAAAAGCTCTGCAGAGCAGAGATCACTACTTAAAGCTGAACTGTTTGCTTTTTGTTTATTTATAGCAAAACCATTAATTGCTAATCACATATTTGTTTGCTGGAAAACCAATGCTCCAAAATAAACACCAAGTTTAAAGACCATTCCCAGAACACTGAATGGTATCAGGAACAGCGCTAAAAATGTAAATCAGAAACATCAAAACACATCAGGACTTCAACTGGAGGAACAAACAGCCCATTATTTCTGTGCCAGGAAAGAGGTTACCCATAAGCCGCCAGCTACCCACACAGTCATCTACAGTCCAGCAGCTATTTATGTCCTGGAGAATAACAGACACCATGGTAGAGTATCTGTTGAAAATCTCTTCATGGCAATCAGCATATGCTAGATTAAATGAGGTATATCTTAATACAGAGTTTCAATAATCACCTTGGAAAAGTGCCTTTAAAATGTTTGGCATTAGAGGAAGAACCTCAGGAAGAGTATGATTTCATTATGAGCAGTTTCATATGTCAAAATCATAATTGATTTTATTTCTCTTTTCTAAATAAGTTGAAAGGTTTGTTTAGCCCTCATCACTAACAAAGCTCCATGCTTCCCTTGGAAAAAACATGTTCCCTCAAATATCCACAGGATTCCTGCATGGAAGACTCGGGAAAATAGCTTTCCAGTGCTATGATCTGCCCTTTTTCCATGAAAGGTATTTTAAACAAGCGCAGCAGCCCAGTCTGTGTGGAAAGCCCCTTGCTCCAGGCCACAGAGAAGACATCTCATGTAGAATCATAGAATAGTTAGGGTTGGGAAGGACCGTAAGATCATGAAGTTCCAACCGCTCTGACAGCTCTTACCACCTCACTACACTGCTCTCCGTACCTGCACGATGTATTGCAGGAAGGTTTCTCTACAAAGCAATGCTCACCAGAATCACTGCCCTACATCTCCAGAATAGAGGGTCACACAGTTACGTTTCTCACCACTACTGCAGTGCAACCATTCAAAACTCATCACTTATTCACAGGTCAGGAGTTTTGGTTTGGTCTTTAAAATTTTGTCTAGATCTTGGAAAGTTAACTGGAGACACTGATTATTAAATGGAGACTACTAAGTTAGGGGTAGCAACAACAACAGCGCCCTAAAGGGGCCCACAAGAAAGCTTTTACAAGGGCATGTAGGGATAGGACAAGGGGGAATGGCTTCAAACTGAAAGAGGAGAGATTCAGATTAGACACCAGGAAGCAGCTGTTTACTGTGAGGGTGCTGAGGCGCTGGCACGGGGTGCCCAGAGAAGCTGTGGCTGCCCCATCCCTGGCAGTGCTCAAAGGCAGGCTGGATGGGGCTTGGAGCAACCTGCTCTGGTGGAAGGTGTCCCTGCCCATGGCAGGGGGTTGGAACTGGGTGAGCTTTAAGGTCCCTTCCAACTCAAACCAGTCTGGAATTCTGCAATCCCATGATGTCCTTGAAAATGGCAGCCACTAGGGAGAACAGACGCATTTCTTTAATGCCTCACCTTTCCCTACTTGCTCTCCTACAGTCAGGATCATCTGCAGCCCAAGGTCAAGTTGCAAGCCTGTACCCTTGAATTCTGGACAGAAAGCAGCAAACATTGGTTGGGGACTCCTCACATCACACAACAATGAACATCCGACTCGGCATTTGCCAAAAAACAGGGCAGGTCACACAACCCTGAGCTGCTGATCCATGGCCCCGAAACACAGCAAGCCACTGGCTCTACGTCTCCTGTTTGTTCACCAGGAGGGAAAAAGGAAGCGCTGGCAAACCTATATCATGCCACTAGATCTCTCAAAATCCAGGCCTGGCTGTGCCAAGCTGCTTCATTGCTCCCACCTTGTGCCAAAGGTGCCATGCTGGTACACAACTCCTAGGGACTGCCCTACAAAAACGCATGTGGATGTTCCCTCTTAGAGCATCCCACAGCAGCAAGCTCACACCTCAGGCCTCCGAGCCATGTGCTCGCCATTCTCCTACCCTTTTTGTTCTGATAAGAGATGGTGAAAGCTGTTAGCTGAAATAAAATAGACTCCAACCTAAATAACAACTCTTAGCCTAGAGAGGCTCATTGCTGCTGAATTTAAAACCTCAACTGAAAATGAAGCTTCACATAGCAAGGCACTACTTGCATATAGTTCTTCCTCAAGCTCTGCTACGCACTGATGAAAGTCAGCTGCCAATTTCAATCTGACCCCGGCAAATCTCCAGAAAGGTAGAAAGGTGAAAGAATCAAAGTCATCAGGAATAACTCTGCCTTATTTGAAGCTGCACTACCTGTTCCCTCTGTATTTTTAAGATGAAAGTAGGGAACAGAAAAGGCAGAAGAGTTATAAAACAGCAATGCATCAGCTTACTAAAGCAAACCTACCAATATTACACATCCACACAGAAAGGGGAAAAAGGAAGTATGCCTCGCTTGTGAAACTATTATGGATAAGGACAAAATGTCTGTGGATACAATATACTTCTATGGCACTTTTATAAGAAAAGACTCTGAATAGCTTTTGGCATATGAAAGCCACTACGAGGACTGCAATGAAACTGAGTGCACTGTAAAAAAGCCATCTCACATGTATCCCTAGAATTTATGGTCAAATGCTACCGTATTAAATTCTGTATTCTGTGGTTTTTGGAAAAACAAATGTATTTTATTTTATTAAATGAACTATACAATTGTTCCTCTGAAGAAAAAGAACTGGGAGGAATATGAAGCAGTTCTTTTGTCAGTAAAAATAAATGGTTTGAACTTAAAAAGCAGTTTCAGTAAGTGAGCACGCTCATAGTGAGTGGGACTGTTTGCACACACACATACAGCCTATTTCATCATGCCCAGCTGCCCTCATACCTCATGTAACTACATAGCTTGTGACAGTTACAGTCATTTAAGAGTTTAAATCCTTGTTGCTGTGTTTCTTGGGGATATCCTGAGGTCCAATGAGGTCTCAGAGAACACAAAAGCATTAATTCTTTTTTGACATGCAGAAATATTGCTCCTGGACAGATATTCCTCAAACGCATACAAATGCATCCGTTGCAGCCCGGGCATCGCAGCCTGACGCTCCTACAACCTTCTTCACAGTGCTGAAGACACTCTGCACAACTAAGCCAAATTATACTCAGACACAATCACTTCGAGCACAGCTTGGTGATCACTTTACAGCCAGATAAGCCACCATGGCCACCAGCTGTCCCAGGCTCACCCCCCCTCCCAATCCTTTCCCTCTTTTCCCCTCCTTTTTGGGGTACATTTTGTTGATTTTGTTCTCACTGTGGATTGAGCTACTCTATTGCAAATACGCCTGTGAACAAAAGGGAGGGAGGGAGATGGGAACGGGCGCCTGGGCAGGCAGGAGGGATCCTTTCCATGTCCATGGCAGATCAAACTGTTTGTCAAACAACAGCCGGAGTTGAGGCAACCAAGATGGTGTGTAAAGAGCAGAAAGTACCTTCGAGAAACATACTGAGCACTATCAAAATACCCAAGTCTTAAATAGACACATGAAGTATTTAAATGCTTTCACACCCATAACAAATTTTGTTTACTGCCCAGCATTTAAACAGCTTTTTCTTTACTATTGTAAGATTGTTCCCAAACAGTGTGAATTTGATGTTGTGATGAATAGTACCACTTCAACTCCTATTTACAACCCATTCAGCGACATAATTCTACAAATAGCATGCAGGATTTCTGCACTTTATGAAATAAAACCTGTTCTTGGCTCAAAGAAGTTGTGCAAATTAGCTGACAGAAATCACTTCCTTTTGTTTTTCCTCTCGTATAGGAAATAAAAAGGAAAAAGAGAATCACTAACCAGGTAATATGAAAAAACGTTATTAAAACCATTAGAACCACCAAGCATTGTTAATGTCCCTATTGTAATTATATGCAAAACACTCAGTATCCAAGGAAACAGTGTAGTAATGAAGTTGGAAACTACTGTATAAATGCACCTTCTAAATCACCACCAAGAATGTTTATTCCAGAGGGGCTGGCCAGTTTATTAATGTGTGACACCCTGATCGTTTAGACATGCTACAGCTTAAAAACAAAAAGCTAACAAGCTACTTTTGCATAAAGGACCCTTTTGTCTCCTGCGTATGAACAGCCCCTTCTTAGCATCCAGTTACAGAGTTCCTCTGCAGTTACGGATTTCACTAAGCCCATATTCAGCTTCCTGAGAGTTGTTCAGAAATGTGTAATGGTGGGCACTAATTAAACTGCATAACCAGCAACAAATGAAGCAGAGATGCATCCCTTTGCTCCAACTTCTGAGCAGACTGAAATGTGCAACAGGGGAAATGCTGAAACTCCACTCTTCCCCAGAGCCTGTTGGTCTGAAATCCATTCCATTAGCATCAAGCACTAACAAAAACTGACTTATGCCTACATTATTCAAATTAATTTAAAAATTAATGCTTGTGCTCCAATATCAACACCTCATTCTCAGGGATGTTTCCCAATAAGACAAGCAGGTCTACAGCAAGGAGGCTGATGCAAAATTAACTCCTTCTTTTTGGTGTTAGCACTTAGACAATCATGCCAAATCCCCAGTTTTTAGTCTCAATTTCAGCAAGCATTCATTTATTCTCCTCATTTCTGCGGCAGCTTATTCCACCCAGCATCCACTGAGTACAAAGCTGTTCCAACAGGTTCAACCGCCCCGTCACTTTGCGGATGAACTTTGGTATTCCCCCCTTCCAGCATGTGCGACAGCTTTGTAACAGCACATACCTCAACATCCCTGCTTCTTCCGTTGGATGCCCCTGCAATCTTTCTCTGTGACCTTTACATTCCCTTTGGCTCATTCTTTTCCATGACTGTAACACTTTCTATAAAAGCACATAGCCTGAGCTACACATAGCATTTCCAGTGTGGCCTCAGGCAGAGACAGCCAAGTGCTAGAATAACCTGGCTGCCAGCCCCTCCCCAGCAGCACATGCAGTGATAAAACTCAGTCACTTTTTGGGATGCTCTCGGGCACTTTGCTGAGTTGGTACAAAAGGCTCCATCGCCTTTGTGCCACCTCCTCTTTTGTGCCTTGTCTCCTTGGTTTTCCCAAACTTTACTCCTTTCCCGCTGTACTGCCTTTTTATGCAGACACAAAGGCAACTTGTTGGCCCTTCTCCTTCCATTTGCACACTGCTTTGAGGGTCTTGCATCACTGAAACAACATTGACATGTTCAGTAAATTCTGTCTCTTTTCTTACACCTCCCCTCTTCCAGGTTGTGGATAATCCTCATTTCTCACCACCACACAAACAGCTTCATCTCATGAAACACCTCTTTGCTTTGTCTGATGCTTTCTCCTCTCAAGCTCTGAAGCTCACTTTCACACAGCACAATAACTGATCTTGCCCAATTAACCTTCTTAGCTGGCTCCTATGCCTAAGACATTTTCTTGAAAGGCAGCAGAAATTAGAGCCATCGCTTTCTCTCAGTACTGCTTTTTCCTCTCTCTTTGTCAATATATCCCAGTTGTACAGCATGCCCTAATGGAAACTCATTCATTGTATCTGTGTATCTGCTAACCTGCTTATAGCACCATATCTGATGCTTCCCTACACCCCTCTTTAGATTGCTTTCTTTAACCCCACTCTATAATTACATAAATGAGTTATCAGACTGGCTAAATCTTTGTTTTCTAAAGGTATTGTCTGATACTCTTGGTCTTGAAAGAATTGTGCACTCAAAGCAGTTAAGCAAGTGAACTTTCTCATTCCCACTCCATTTAACTGTACTGCCAGCTACTTGTCCACTTCACCAGCACTATCTTTTTCTATTGCCTATGACCAGCAGTGACCACATCAGTAATCTTGAGCATACCAATCCTCTCTCAAAAGCCACATCAGAGATGGAATTACTGGAAACACTACCCCAATGAGCTTAAAAGCACAGCAATTTTCAAAAGCTGTTAGCACTGTAAGAGCTGGTACACCTTAGTCAGGGACTTTCTGCTTAATGCAGAATGATACGTAAAAGTTATAATTCCAACCAAAGCTGGATAATTGAGAAAACTCAAGTCTAGAAGAGTAAGAGGACATTTCAGTAACCTCCCAGCATGCTGCTGCTTATGCAGACTCACCAAGAGCTCACCAGCAAGGAAACATTGAGGGGATCTGAACTAAGTTGATCTGTAAGAGGCAAATGCTGGATTGTAAAACTGCAAATATTAACAGCCTCCACAAAGTCCATCTCCAAAGAGTAGCTCTCCAGCCAAGCCACCAGTGGCCTCATTTCCAAGGCACCTACAACTCCATTCAACGAGAATGTCATTGTTCGCTACCATGGGAAAGTTGAGCTCATCACCTCTCTCTGTTTTAGCTTACTGTGGCTCATGCTTATCTGCCTGACATGAATGTCATGAGGTTTAATTAGTTTGGGTCTGTGAAACAGACTGAGATCCCCCAAAAAGCTGTATGTGCATTCACAGTGGGATCCCTGCAAGATAATTTCCTCGGCATCCCCAGAGTAACCAGCACAAGCAGCCAACAGACAACTCCAAAGACAAAGTCCTTGAAGCACTAAGCTGCCTGCAATCCCAACCTGTATCTGTAGGATCAAAAGTTTCAGGGGCAGCAAGCTGGTGCCACACATGCTGGAACTGAGGGGGGTTGTTAACAGAGGTGTTAGAGTAAAGTGCTGGCAAAAACATTCTCATCAGCATCTTTCAGCAAAAATAGAGGAAGTCAAATAAAAGCCCACCTTAAAATGAAAACAGGGGGGGGGGGGGGGGAT
>JANRGW010032377.1:7178-21423 GCA_024733675.1 Psilopsiagon aymara
AATACCTCTTTGGTCAGTTTGGGTCAGGTGCCCTGTCTCTGCTTCCTCCCGGCTCCCCCTCCTCCCTGGCAGAGCATAAGGCTCCAAAAGTCCTTGGCCAGACCAAAATGTACTAAGCAGTAACTAAAACATGGGTGTTATCAGCGCTGTTCTCAGGCCACAAGTCAAAAACACAGTGCTACACCAACTACTAAGAAGGAGAAAAATGACTGCTACTACTGAACCCATGACAGAAAGAAAGTGCAATTTTTGAGGAAACAACAACTACATCTATTTACTTACTGTACCTTACTGTACAGGAAGAAAAAAAGGTTAAGCAGGTGGTAAGACAAGTTTTCAAAAACACTGATAAAAATAAGAAATTATTCTCAATGCACATCATAGATATTTAAAGCAACTGACTTCAATCACAACAATGATGATTTAGGTCATGCATTAAGAAAATTTTCCTATATATTTGCTGTGGCAGTTAGCAGCCAAAAGGAGATGAGCTAACTGAACAAACTGCAGTCTGGCTTATTATGTTTTCCTACATCTGGTGCCACTGTTACCAGTGGGCATTATATTCTCCTATATATGAATATCTATTATTGGTTACAGCTCAACCCAACCCCATCCTTTTCTATTTATCTGATTTAATCTCCAAAGCATCTGTAGATTACTATTGTGGGTTGAAAGCAACTTAAATTCTCTTGCTTGCCAGCCAAAATAGCATGCTTTTCCACAAAAGAGAATACAGTCCTAGCCACACAGTTCCCTCGATTTTATAAGGTCTGTCCTACTCCTCTGAGTCACCCTCTATAAGTTTTTGGAGTTTCGTTTCTTCCATCTATTGTTTGCAATATTCCCCCAGATAGTGAATTTAGCTCTTTCCCACTCTACCTTGAATTCACCCCACGTACCCCATCCTAAACAATTACCCACTTTGTGGTTAGCCATGTCCATGCAGCCTTCTAAACATCCATATTCCATTATTAGGGGTTTTTTTCATAAAGTAGTGCTCTACTTCATTTATTGAAAAAACAACAGAAATCTCACAACAGCTTTTAGTATTTGATTATACTTTTCCCTTTCTTTCTCTGCTTATTTAACAAAAAAAAACCCCAACCAACAATAAAAACCACCCCCAATAACACCTCTCACAATTAAATGATCAAACAAACAACTGTTCTGATATTTAGTGTGCTAAGGGAAAGGGAGAAGAAAGTGATGGTAAAGAGGAAGACAGTTACCAGTTCTGATGGGAAGCAGTAAATAACCAAGTTTCAGAATGTTGTTTTCTGAAGTATGAAATAGAAGGGGAAAAGTGATTTATCAGAGAAAATAATTTGCATCACTGAAACATTTTAATTTAGACACGAGCATACGCTGAAGATATCTTGATAACACATTTTCTTTTTCTCATTCATTACCTTCCATCTTTGACAGACCATGATATTCCTGGGGAAGACCAGCAAATTCCTCAACATAAAAAGGACATGAAACTGTTGGAGCAAGTCTAGAGGAGGCTCACGAGGATGATGAGGGGATTGGAGCACCTTCCTTATGAAGACAGGATGAGAAAGTTGGGGCTGTTCAGCCTGGAGAAGAGAAGGCTGCATGGAGACCTCATAGCAGCCTTCCAGTATCTGAAGGGGGGCCTATAGGGATGCTGGGGAGGGACTCTTCATTAGGGACTGTAGTGACAGGACAAGGAGCAACGGGTTTAAACTTAAACAGGGGAGGTTTAGATTGGATATGAGGAAGAAATTCTTTAATGTAAGGGTGGTGAGGCACAAATATGGGTTGCTTAAGGAAGTCGTGAATGCTCCATCTCTGGTGGTGCTCAAGGCCAGGCTGGACAGAGCCTTGGGTGACATGGTTTAGTGGGAGGTGTTCCTGCCCATGACAGGGGTGTTGGAAGTAGATGATCTTAAGGTCCTTTCCAACCCTAACTATTCTATGATTCTAAATTCTGTCTCAATATTGCCAAGAGCCCAAACCAAGAGATCACTGAATACCTAGACCTGGGGAGTTAATATTCTTACTCCTTGTACTAAAGGGTTTTCACAAACAGGGTGAATTGTAATCAATAATGACAAAGAGTTACGAAAAAGACATTCTTTTCCTTCAGGACAGGTGGCATTTTAAATCTCCTAGTCTTCACAGTCCTATGATTTCACCTGCCAGCAAAATCTAAGCCATATTAGAGAAACAGAATAAGCACAGAAGTGTGCCAAATATCTAAAAACTCACCATAATCTCATCAGGAGTTTTTATATTTAGCTGTGGCTGAAACCTCACAGCTTCAGGGAGCAGAGGCAGTTCACTAAAGCATAAAGAACTGGGGCATTGAGAGACTGTGCTTGCTTAGAAAACTGTAATTTAATAAAGTGTTCATTGATGTCTACACAGTGGCTCCTCAAACTTGTGTTAGTGCCTCTGCCTGCAGCATGGATAGTCACACTCCTGCTAATTGGATGATAGTAGAAGGAGTATTCTTAGCAGACAGGAAGAAATGGAAACAACCATTTCTCATCAAAAATCACAGCTGAAATGTAAGAGAGATACATATTAAGAAATTTTGCTAAAGCATATGATTGTATCTCTTGCATTTATTAGAAGCATAAAGTATTGATAAAGTGTTCTTTAATATTCACTATAAATATTATATTTGATATTAAAAAAACCCTCAAGTTACAAGAAGGTATATTTGTAATGCATTTGAAATTTTTAACTCTAAATATTTCTTAAAGTGCTTAGAGTTTCACCTTGTATTCAATGCTTTTATAATTATTTTAGCATATTAAAAAACTGCTGCTATGGCTCTTTGTATCATACTTATTTACAGCAAAGTAAAAGTCCCTTTATGCAGTGACTGCAGTTTGTTGGGCCAGGATGATTTGAAATCATGAAAAAAGACAAAAAAACCCACCACCACCACCAACAACAACAAAATAAAAAAAAAGATGATATTTTTCTTCAGCAGTAAGAATTATAGAGCCCCCTTTTTAAATTTTCTTGTGAGTTGTTTTAAATATTAAACCAGGACTAGAAACCTCTTAAGAGTATATTACATATATGTACAGCATATAGCAATCTGTAACCTGTTTTACCCATAATTATGCCACCTAACATTTGCTGAACATTAAGCCATCTACAGTGCACTGCAAAAAAAGATGACATATATCACATCTTAAAATTAGGCAATATAAGATTTGATATTGCCTATGCAACGTGAAACAATCAGTTGTAGGAGATATATTGATATGCTCCTACATCATATGTTGGAGGTATGATGATAGGAGCTAATTAGATCACATCCTACTTTTTCCCAAATGGTACTTGCTTTTAAACAGTATACAGCAGACTAAAGCTGACATCTATCCAAAATCAGTTTTACACCATGGTTAAGTATAAATGCCTGCAATTCACATCATAAAAAAAAACACTATAATTTTGCCGATCTTAGTAATGAAAAGGCTGTGTCTTGACTAGCTTGCAAAGAGAAACCTGCTTTTAAGTAGCACATCATCCTAACAAGGCATGACATATGGGCATGATAAACTGGTGATGGACATGGGACAGGTCAAAACTTTGGAAGTAAGGAAATTTTGTCTTAAGAATGCTTCTGTGTACTGTAAAACTTCACTAGCACTATAGATATACTGACACTGAAAGAGCTCTTCACACGCTGTAAGCATCCTTTATACATATCCTGGCACTGCTGTATAAGAACACAGAGGTAGGCACATTGATCAGATAAATGAAATTATGTATAATCTGACAATGGGCTCCACACTTGAATCAAGACTGCTCTAAATGCTTCCCACAATAGCTTTGTAGTTCTACGCTTTATATAATCTCTATTACGGCCTCAATCTTCAAAATAAGAGAGATTAAGCCAATGCAATAGATTCTATTGGATTAGCAATTTTAGCTGGAAAAGTCAGATAAAATTGAAGATTTCAGATATCTGATGTATTTATGCATATGTTTGTACAGTGTAACATTTCTGGACTTATCTTTTAAGGTTGCTGTTTATACACAGATTTGTGTTGGTTTTCTATATGCTGTATTTTAGTGGTCACGGGTTTTGATGTTGACCACAGTATCTGAGAAAATGCTAATAATACAGGAGTATTAGAGAGATAGTCTGTAGATAGTTACTGAATTTTTGATGAAGGCCAGTAAGGAGGTGCCTACTGTTCCTGTCCAGATATCATCTATGTAGAGCACTGCTTGACAAAACAAATACTTAAAAATTATTATTTCAGTAAAAAGAAGTGTTTACTGAAGAACACTTGCACTTCCCATCTCAATAATGTTAAGAGGAACTCTTCCCAACAAGAACACTCCTCTGGAGAAATAGGTCACGGAATTTTACAGTGCTTTTCCCCATAATGTAATACATTTAACACACTGAGATATATTTTCTTCTGTTGAATACATGGGTAGAAATCAGCAACCACCTTGAACTGGAATGAGCTTGCACAGGTAGTTGGTGAAAGGCTACATTCAACTGCCAGAGGAGACATTTTTTCAATTTTTGTCAAAACAGATATTCTATCTCTGATCTTTCACCAGTGATTTTCAAGGAAAACCAACAAAATACCTTTCGAAGATAAACCTGGATCAGAACTTCAAAACTCAGCTGGAAGCCAAAAACAAGGGACTCAAATGTGTTTCCAGTTTTATTGCTCTTTATAGATAATCTCTCTTCCCTTCCAACCTCTGTATGTCTACAGGTTATAAGCTACCAAACTCTCCCTTTCCTTTGAGAACTAAGTATTTTTCTTCTTCTTTTTTTTTTTTTTTTTATTTTCAGCACCCTTTTTGTACCAGTCTATTTCACTGGTGGAAACTATAAATACATATATATTTTTTTCATTACAGAGTTCATGTAATTGACAGGTTCTAATTAAAACTATGTAAATTGTCCTCAAATTCTGTTTAGTTTGTAAGTCCATCTTTTCTAATTCAGTTATAAAAAAGGGACTCTATACCTGAAAGAATTTATTTTTTTTTCCAAATACAAACAGGCTAGTCAAACATTTTGACTTTATTAAAAAAGATGTATTTCATCTGTAAGTCCTCAGATCATTATTATCACAGCAACACTGGCAGTCATTGTAGCATTTATTATTGCTTCACCAAAGATGTAGAGAAGTAATATACCCTTTTCTATTACTCTAAGAATACAAAAATAAAATATTATTCTATTATTCTACTTTGTTATTTTAGACTGTGTGAATTCAAATCTCAAGCAAAGGCAAAGTGGTCATCTGAGATTGCAGAGTAAGAGAGTAAGTATGTGGCAGTCAAGAAGGCAAACTGCATCTCTGAGTGGTGTTTTATTCATCCTCTTCTGAGAGGCTCCTATTCTGTTTCCTGTACTTATTTACCCTGTTTCAATCCTGTTTGATGAGGTCATCAAGTCTGCGAATAGTAATGGACTTACTATATTAGTCAAGTGAAATCATTCAGCTGCTCAGTGAGTGGGGGGATGTGGTAAACAAGAAAAAAATAGCAAGCTGTTCCTACCTCTAGGATAAAGTATGCTCTGAAGAGATATAAATGCAATAAAATTATTGTAGCTGTATAAGTCAAGTAATGGAACCTTGACATAATTGAGTGTGAACTGATGAGCAACTAGAAAATGGAATAACAAGCAGAATTCCTTAGTCTATAGGAAGACTAACAACTTTTCATGGAAATTAACCTATGTTATTGGGTGAGAGAAGATGTACCGATGAAGATTTTACTTTCAAATATAAATAAAATTTATTTTTAAAAAGGTGCTGGCTATCATTAAAGCTTTTGAGGCTATATATGAGAAGATAAAGTTGGTAACCTATTAAAACATAAATGCCAAGGACTGAAAAATAACAGAAGAACGAATCTTACAATGTATAAGGAACCCATAGAAATATACAGGAGAGACATTGTTCTCCAGCAAGAAGTCGCTGAAAACTGATATCACTGAAATAGTAAACATTTCCTATGCACAGGTGACCAAAAACTATCCGCTTTGCTTCCCCACATGGAGAAACCTGTGTGTCAGATGAAGTACTGAGTGAAGTTGCTTGGGTAAGCACAAGTGGGCTTTGCCTTCAAGAGATGTGAGATATGAGGCAAATTCAGGAAGACATTTGTGATTATTGCATGAGCAGTTGTATTTTGAAAGTCTAAGCATGGTTCCCAGGGTCTGGAGAATGAATAAACAATGCACATATTGTCAACCAGGACAAAGTGAAGAGTGAGAGTTAAAAAAGACCCTCAACTTCTTAATCTCCTCTGCCACCTTCAAACCTTGCTTAGCAGCAAGTAATGAAGTAGCAACATCCATGGTGTACAGCATGAAGATATTCCTGAGTAATGACATTTGCAAGTAAAGGAATCAGGTAGCAAGTAAGAAAGTGGCCATGCACCCGTGTGCCCATGGTACAATTTAGAAGGAATGATTATCACAACAGATATGATATTTAATTTTCTTTTCTCTCAGTTCGTCCTACATCATCACAACAATCCCATTAAAAATTTTTAATACAGGAAAGGAGGCTTTGTTTAAAGAGGGGGAGAGGGCTTTCCCTCCAACATATTTTCTCTCCAAATTGTGGCTTCATTAGCTTATAAAGCAGTAACAAATTCAGTACAGATGGCAGCTAATCAAGCAAAGATGTTAACCACGGCCATTCCTCTCCAGAAAGGAGAGGATCACCAAGTCTTAGGACTTTTCACAGCTCCTCTCACTGAAATTATTCAACACTGTAGTCTTTTTATAGTTGATGAAGCACACAAAAAAAAGGTAAGAGGGAATGACAGCTGCCCAGCAGTCATGCCATTCAAGAATATCTCAGAAGAAGAAAACCCAAAGCCAGGAAGAATACTGTGTTATAGCTGTTGCTAATCTTCATTCTGGCAGTCTCTCACTGCTATTGCCTTCTGCTCAAACCACCAATTAGTATTTCTAGGAATCACACAAAAAAGACTTAATAAAATCATGCTTTCATCAGTAAGGTGCTAACACATTCTGAAACCATATTGTGAGACTTGCAAGACCTATTTTTTTTCATGTAACAATTATAAAATTCCAGTTGCCCATGAATTTCAGACTAATATTGTTGTACTATTTAGGGACCTGAAAACTTAAGTGGTCTAAACTTGACCTAACACCTGAGCTAACACCTGAGCAGGCTGGCCATGATCCATCTGACAGAAAAAAATATTCTCCTTCTTTTCCCTCTCCCCAAAGACCACTAGTATCTCTCTGAAACAATCATCCAACAGATTGCATCAAACTGTTTCACTGTACCTAACAGAATATGACCTGCATTGCCTACCAAATTTAGGTTTTTAGGTTTGAGTTTTTTTGTGCGTGTGTCAGAATGGCATAGAGTACCATCTCCACAGTAAATGAACTTTATTTTGTAACATTCTGTAGTAAAAAGAATGAGGTTTCAATATAATTTTCAGATAATTCAAGAAATTCTAGACACAGTTTCTTTGCAGGAGACAATTGAGAAAATGAAAGGACATTTCTACTTTTGTGAGCTTTTAATATTTGTAAAACAATGACGGGAATATGAGGATTACTTTGGTAACAGATGTTCCCTTTTTGTTCTTACAACAGTTTTTGGCCAAGCAGTCTTCTAGGCTGTAATACTGAAATACAGTGACTTGGCAATCAGCAGGTAATATACAGCAGCTACAGTGCCTATCATTGTATTATTTAAAACTAGCATTTACTGGTGAGTTTTCATCCTTTTCACTCAGAAGAAAGGAGAAAATCTCCTTTTGGACAAAAAAAAAAAAAAAAAAAAAGAAAAGAAAAATAAAAAAAATTAGTCATATAAGCAAAGCAATAGTATGCAATTATTTTTTAAAATCATCAGGAACTAGGGTAACATAAAAAGGTAAAGATAAAAAAAGGTGGAGAACTACACGTTATTTGAGAAATCTTAGTATTACCTTGGGTTTTTTTTTCACAGATTAATTCTGTGAGATTACCTCAATTTCATGAAAGGTTTTGGAATCAGGACTACAGAAGTAGAGCTCTTCAGACAGTAACAGTTTCATCACAGGCGCTGAGTGGTGATGGACAGCTTATAAAGTTTTAAGTTACTCAGTTTGAGTGCAGTTACTTGTTTTGTTTCTATTTCTGTATGCAAATGTATATGCATAAACTTTGCAGACATAGAGATACTTATTCAGCAAAGTATGTAATATTCCTGCTATATAAAGGTACAAAAGTTTCTGTTCTGAAGGGAAACGAAGGGAAAACTAAAAATATTCAAGGCTTTGTTTTGCTTTTAAATTTGTATTTTAGACTTAATGCTGTTAAACATTCAGTTTCAAGTAAACCTGTTGGGTTTTTTTCTTTTTCTTTTTTTTTTCTGTAGCACTACAATCACAGATTTGGTTTGCATGGCTGTTGGAAACCTGTTTATACAACCAATATTAACTGTTCAACAATAATGACCAGCCCTCCACAGCCTTTGTGTTGCTTCCAGTGAGATTATTTTTGCCTAACAGCTCTCTACCTCAAACTGAAAATGTAAACCTGGAAGAGCAAATCTACTATGCAGAGTCTTTGCTTGTCCACATCACACTCAAAGTGATGACTCTTGTTATTTCACTCAAATGATTCTTTACCCTCACCCACAAGAGTCAGAAAACAATTCACAAACATTGCATATATTGTAACAATTAGCTAGCATCAAACAACTAAAACAGGGTGCAAGATGATTTAAGCATACTGTATTACAATAGAAAGGCAACTGTCAGGGTTAAAGTGAAAATGGATTAATATATTAGAGGTTTATCCAATTCCTTCTTTGTTAAACTAACATAATTAAAATTATGTATTTCCACAAATACATTTAGCTACAAAATCAATATTTTTTTTCTGACAGACTTTGGTGTAGGATTGCACCTCAATGATTTACAGCAATACACCTGATCTAATGTTAATTCTGTGGGTTTACCTATGTAAAGAAATGATTTTGTGATGCAAACAGAATTTATGAGATTTTCCAATCTGTATTTTGAATCTGAGATTAACAAATTACTACTATAATTTGAAACCAATTTTGTTTATAATTTAACTGCAATTCAATTAGGAGTCAAAGAATAAATCTGTGTGAAAAACACTCTTTTGTACTGAATTTGGCTGAATAATTATTGTCCAAGAGAAATACAAGACACTTAGATTACTGGATGTTTTTGTATCTGGCAATTATTATCTTTCTAGAAAGAAAGAAAGAAACAAAAAAAATATTTAAAGCTAATATTTGAATTATGATGGGTTTTTTTAACAGCAGTCTCTTTTTTCAAACTTAAATTATTAATGGCTAATGATGTATTGCTTGTCAAAGTTTGCAGCCTAAAAAGCTATTTTTTCTACAAGTTTTAAATTGTTTTTACAGGTGCTAATTCCTACCTTGTCCTGCATCATATGCAACATTTTAATATAATTCCTGAGTGAGTGATTCTGTCTTAGGCAATATATGTATGTTTTTCTCTATAGAATATTCTTCTGTAAATTTACTAAAGGTCTAAAACAGTAAATAAACAGAAAACTCTTTTCCAAAGATCACAAATAGATAATCATGAGGAGACTGCAGAAAAATAATTTTCCAATTCCAAGAGTCAACAGTGTACTCAAACAAAGTGTCTACTCTGTGATGAACAGACTTCCATCTCAACCTATCTTCATAAGTGGAAAAATAATGATGTAAAAACTACCTAGTTCCCTGAGAAAACTGCCTTGAACAAGGATGTTATTCTTACAGCAGCTGGAATTTGTTAGCTCTCCCATATTTAAAGGCAAACTCCTATTTTGCATATGTGAAATACATACAGATATATATGGCATACAGCTAAGATACTTTACATAGAATTTTTTGACTCTATAAGGTAATAGCTTTAGTTAATGACAGACAAAATATTTCTATTAAACAATACTTCAAAATACTCAGCTATACCAAAAATAAATCCAACTTAATACAACTAGATGCATAACAATAATAAACTAGAGTGTTTCAATTCATTTCACCACTGTACTGATTTTGCCTAGGATAGAGTTATTTTTTTTTTCACATTAGCTAATATGGCTTTGTATTTATACAAAATTTGTGGTTTGTATTTGTAACCAAAATAGTGTTCATAACACAGGGATGCTTTAGTCCTTGTTGAGCAGCACTGAAACAGAGTTAAGGCCTTCCTGGTTTTCACACCACACACCCCTCCCCAGCAAGTATGCTGGGGGATGCACAAGAATTTGGGAGGGGGCACAGCTGGGACAGCTGACCCTAACTGACCAAGGGGATATCATACATCAGATGATGTGCTCAGCAATAAAAGCTAAGGAAAGGAGGAGGAAGGGGGGACATTCAGATTTACAGTGTTTGCCTTCTCAAGTAATTGTAAACGTGATGGAGCCCTGCTTTCCTCGGGACAGCTGAACACCTGCCTGCTGATGTGAAGTAGCATATGAACTCTTTATTTTGCTTTTCTTGTGCGCACAACTTTCTCTTTCCCTGTTAAACTGTCTTCATGAGTTTTCTCACTTTTATCCTTCCCTTTTATTCCCCCAGCTCACTGCAAGAGGACTGAGGAAGAGCTGTGTGGTGCTTAGCTGCCTACCAGGGTTAATCCACAACATCTATCCAGTGCCTTTTTTTTTTTTTTTTTTTGTGTGTGTGTGTGTGTGTGTGTGTTATTTGTTTGTTTGTTTGTTTGTTTGGATTCTTTGGTTTGATTTTCAGAAATCTTTCAGGATAACAAGAACCAGATAACCTGTTCTTTTTTACCAACCGACTCCTGTAAATCACTTGCAAAGAGGGAAGCTCTGTAGAAGATCACAGAACTGTTTGTAATAAACTTTCCTCACCATTCTTGGGCTGCAAAGCCACCAGCAAAATCTCAGTCTTATATCTTCTAATACACTACTATCTGCAAGCTGGCTAGGAAATAAATCCACAAAGATAGAGATAGAAGAGTACATGTACACTGTATATTCAGATACCTTCTGCAAAAAAATATTCTGGGAAGTGACAATATAGGAAATATTGACCATCTGCAATAAAATCACTCCTGGGGAAGCAAATCCATTTCAATTAAAAACATATCATGACTTAACTAGTAGCTAAGGAACTACTGTTTTTTCCAATGTGTCTGATATCTTTATAGAACAGCATCCAGCTTCTCACTTCTGGAAGGCTTATGTCAGGCTGAATCTCTGTCATACTGCTACAAATATTATTTGTTGCACCTGCCAAGAAACATGCATGGACTCAATACTACTGTCCAGTGTGGGAAGCTGCAATGCTGAACATTTAAAGCTTCCTATTCTCATTTTTGCAGTAAAGCAAGCGCTTACAAGAAGTTTAGGACTTCGTTTGAAAGTTCAGACAAGCATAGGCAAAAGACTCCAGGACGTCCTATATCTGCTCATTGCAGTCCAAAAGATCATTGACTCCAAACTGCAAGTGATTTTTAACAGGTTGTGAAGGTCACATAAATTAAACAGTAGTATATCAAATCAACTCTTTTTTTCTTATGACTCCCTCTGTTCACTTTTGTATTTTTTACCCAGTGTTATTCATGAGCTACTTGCTCTAGCCTATATTGTGAACGTTCATTGGAATGTTCACAGCTATACCTTCTTTTCCTAACATTTTCATTTTATCTCTTGCGCTTCTTTTAGTCCTTTTCCAAACACTTGTTTGAGAAAGGCAGGCTAGCATAAGAACATAATGTCAATGAAAGTGTTATAGTTATGTTACTACCAGAATGTCAAGGATCTTTTGTCATTTTCAGCAGCAAAATGCCAGCTACTTCAGTGACTGAAGTGTACTTGCTGAAGATATTCACTGGTGTCACTCAGAGCACAATGTGACATATATATTTAAAGTGTATATTATCATACTTAAAGAACGGGGATTAAAACTATGGGGATTTTTTTCAAAGTGATAAGAAGCACAGAACTATGATGCTATAAAAATTATAGATGCACACATTAGCAAAACTTTGAGAAAGTGTCAAGCAATGATTTCCTCCCTCTCCTTTAAACACTATTATAAAGTAAAATAGAGATATCATCTGTAATAGCTGTTATATGAGTCAAGATCAAAGAACTCAAGTGTAAATTTTTATGTGACTATGAACAAACCTTCCAATTTGCAGTGTCTTCATCACATTACTCAGTGTAATTCTTCCGAAAGACAGCTGTATGAAGGGGAGGGGAGTGGGGGAGAAGTCACCACAATGAATACACCAGCTCTAGAAAAAAGATACTTGCTTAAAAAAATGGCCATACACTGAATATGATACAAAGTAATTTTCACATTTGTCCTGGGTTCAGCAACAGCAGTCATTTTTTCCCTTTCTTAACAGCTGGCACAGTGCTGTGTTTTTGACTTTTGGCCTGGAAACAGCGCTGGTGACACTGATATTTTTAGTTGCTACTCAGTAATGTTTTACCCTGACCAAGGACTTTCTGAGCCTCATGCTCTACCACTGAGGAGGGGAAGCTGGGAGGAAGCAGAGACAGGGCATGTGACCCAAACTAGCCAAAGAGATATTCCATACCACAGCACGTCATACACAGTACATAAACCTGTGGCAGTTACCTGGAAGGGCTAGACTGCTGCTCGGGTCAGGCTGGGTATCAGTTGGCGAGTGGTGAGTGGTTGTGTTCTCTTCCCTTGCTGCTTCCCTTATCATTATTATTATTGGTGGCAGCAGTAGTGATTTGTGTTACACCTTAGTTACTGGACTGTTCTTATCTCAATCCATGGGAGTTACATTCTTTCAATTCTCCTCCCCATCACTTTGGGAGTGGAAGGGAGAAAGGCGGGAGAGTGAGAGGGCGACTGCGTGAGCTACAGCTGGCCTTAAACCACAACAACACTGTTGAAAGTTTTGCACCTTTCTGGCAACTTGGGAGGTAAGACATCAAACACAACCAATGAGGTCAGCAAGAAGCCATATCACAGAGCACTTCGATCACAGCAGCAGCACCACTGCTGTCATTTACATTTTCTATCCTGACAGGTGCTATACATGTGTCCCTTCTTCTGGTCTGCAACTGGACAGCAGCCTCTTCAAAGCCTCCCTCCCTCAATGTTTTGTCAAATCCTGTTCTTCAACTTTTCCCAATTAATTTGGAAAATTTCTCCCCCAAAAGCTCTATTTATGCAAACTGCTGAAGTCTGCTACAAATGCTCATCCATGCCAAGGTATGCAAGCTTTCCCCAGGATCAACCTCTCTAACCACCTCTTACTCATTTAATTAGCAAGTTTGCTTTATTCATTATCTTTTAGAGAACCTTCTCATTAGGAAAGAAACATCAGTTTTATAGAATAATCTTCTGGAAATAACTTACGGTGTCACCTGGACTGCTTTGTCTTCCTGATTTAGGGGATATTTTTCATTGAGCTATTAGGTAAAGATGAATCCTTTCTCATGGGACTTGAATGGAAATAAGTAAGATTAGGTTACTAACTTAGTAATAAGGATTTTAAAGGAAGATGAAACATGGGTATACTAATATAAATATGTAATTTAGGTGAAGGAGGAGAAAAAGAACACATGACAGCAAGTCAGAAAGGATGAAGAAGGTACTGCATTAGTCACCTATCAAACAGCTTTAACATCTGTACATTAATAGAAAAAAACGAAGTAGCAAACCTAGAAAATCTTTAAGTCTTTTGTTTTAAATGTTGAAAATAATACAATTTATACAAATAAATATAATACAAATCTAGAGCTGGTGAAGTATGCCATAGGACTGGAAGATTATGTGCAGGAAAGACAGGAAGACCAAAGGATGGACTAGTATTTTGAAAGAAATTATATGGCAGAAATGAAAGCTTTTCCAGTGCAAAAGTGGGATAGGAAAATAAAGAACAGACTTTGGCTAAACCACTGCCACTACATTCAAAATACAGGGAAGCAAGCATGATAAAGTATAAAATATATTTTATTGCTTAATAGAATCATAGAATAGTTAGGCTTGGAAAGGAGCATAAAGTTCCAGTCCCCCTGCCATGGACAGGGACAACTCCCACTAAACCATATCACCCAAGGCTCTGTCCAAACCAGCCTTGAACACTACCAGGGATAGAGCATTCACAGCTTCCTTGGGCAACCCATTCCAGCTCCTCACTACCCTAACAGTAAAGAATTTCTTCCTTATATCCAACCTAAACTTCCCCTGTGTAAGTTTGAACCCATTACCCTTTGTCCTATCACTACAGT
>JANRGW010032379.1:0-20023 GCA_024733675.1 Psilopsiagon aymara
CAGAGCATGAGACTCAGAAAGTCCTTGGTCAGAGTAAACATTACTGAGCAGCAACTGAAAACATTGGTGTTATCAGTACTGTTCCCAGGCTGAAAGTCAAAAACACAACACTGCACCAGCTACTCAGAAGGAGAAAAATGACTGCTACTGCTGAACTCAGGACATTGACTCATTCTTTACTGCTGCTCCTCTGCATCTGTATACTAGGTTATGTTTAAGGCAATGGAAAATTAGTGCTTGTATGACTTATGCTTGTACAGGGATGGATTGTCCTCTGGTTTAGCCCTATGGCTATTGATGGAGACATGCCAATTTAGCCTTCTGAGGATGTGACTTCCTGCAGTCAGCAAGAGGGTAACTGGAAGCAGGATGGCTTTCAGAAAGAATTGTAACTATTCATCGTTTAAGAATGTCTTTGTAAGATTAAAACAGGAAGAATATATCATTTTAACTTCTGTGTTTTCTTCAGTCTTTGATATCTGTACTTCACAAGATTTTTTCTCTGCATATAAACACATATGCATGTATACATATCTGAATATACTTATAAACAAATATCATGTCTGCAATGATTTTTAAATATTCACATGAGTGACAACCCCAGAGGGAAAATAGCAAAGAGACTGAAGAAGTCTGCATTTTGAGTCCCAGCATGATCTTATTGTAGTAAAATAGAAAATATTAAGGGAGAATTCTCTCTGGAGAATAGCAGCATTGTATGGAATGGACAAGTTATACAACAAGTTTTTCACTTCTTTAATGTGCTATACTGTCTTAGCATCTACGTACTGTTCTTCTTATTATGCATTTCCTCAAGCAAGCGCTTATTTAAAGAATTTATTTTAAAATAACTACAAATGTTGTAGACTGTTATGAAACACTAACACAAATTAACTCACTATTTTGTTACCTTCTACGCGTAAGAACAGGATAGCCTTAGAAAACTGTTTTTTTCCTAATTTTTTTTTCTTTTTTTTAATGCAAATATTGTGCACAGTAGGAGGTCAAAGGCCAAAGCAATTAATCAGAGGAGTGTCTGATGGCATAAGAAATATCAAGCACTAGAAAGAGGAAGGTATGAAGGAAAAAGAGATGGATAAAGAAAGGCCAGCTCTTTTTCCTTTCCTTTTTGGTGTCTATATGAAACAGCAAAAAAATAATAATTTAACTTAAAAGTCTAAATGAATCATTAAGTGATCAAAGGGTAAAAATTGCAAAGTTTCAAAGTAAATTGTAGAAATTATATAATTTTAAATAGATTACTCTTTTTTCTGTTAAAAAAAAAAATATTTAAGAAAAAATACCCCAAAACATCAGGTTCCAACTCCTTGAGGTATATATGCAAAGTCCAATGCTCAGATTTAATTCCAGGACCATGTGAAAGAGTGTTTGATCATTTTAAACAAGTTTAGTAGGCTTGCATACCTTTCACAAAAAGCACACAGTAGCTGGTATCCCTTGGTGACTCCTGCTCTGCTGAGAATGAGAACAGACTGAATGCAGACGAAGATCAAACCAGCATCACATCTCTAGAAGTGGTGGCTGAAGGTTAGAAAACGTAGACAGAGCAGTGCAGGAAAGCAACAAAGCTGTTGTACGTGCTGCCAGGCAAAGATTTTATAAGCTTGGTGTGAGACTTATTGGTATTTACTTCACAAGCAGGGTTGTGAATTGCAAAACAAAGCATGCCCCAGAGATGCTGTATAGAAAAACTTTCAAACTTGAATATGCCTGGAAAAGAAAAAAAAGAATGACTCAATGGTGAAAGCACTAAGCTTGATATATGTGATCCCAGTTCTGTGCTCAGTCACAGACTTTCTGCTCCATGAGATCAAATATAAGGATTAGATTCTTGACTCAGGCATATTTAGATACCAAAAGATGTGGATTCTGAATATGAAACTTGTAGTATCCACATTTCTCTTACTGGATATGCATAAAGCTGTCCTTAGATTCTGCATGTCTTTGTCTCCACAGATTTTCAGAACTGTTGCCTGGTAGCCTTCATGTGTATAGCGCTAATAGTAATCATGGCCACATTATGTCTGTTCTCCCCCTACCTCCAGCAGCTCCAAAACACCACCACAGGACACATCACTTCACTGTCTCTCTGGAGGTCAGAAGTTCAGTTTCATGCTCCTTCCCTTCATGAAGGGATGTTCTTCCAGCTCCGAGCTGAACACCTTACCTATCAGGCTTTTTGGTACAGTAATGAGGATCTAACATTTATTGTGCAGGAGACTCTAAAAGTCAGAACACTTGCTTTAAAAATGAAGTGGAGAGAAGATAGATGTGAGACAGATGGACTCGGGGTTAGTACTCCACTTTGCCTGCTGAATCTTGTTCTTCTTTCCACTCACCTCCCTAGAGCCAGAGGAAAACTCACGAGTGTGATGTTCATTTGTTGAACCTATTCATCCCTAGAAGTTTCAAATAGGCATCAGTGTGCTTACATTCGAATTTCCTCACATTTTTTTCGCTCTCAGAGCCTTCAAGCCTCATGTCTCCTATATATTTTCCTCTGCTGTACACATCAAAAAAAGTTGGATTACAGTCAAATGGAACAATTATTGCTTTTATCACCTTTGTTATTGTTTTCTCTCAGTAGATATATTGCTGCTATCTGTTGCTATATAACTTCATTACATGAGTTACTGGATTAGCATCCTTTTTGTCTCTCTCACTTCCTGAAATCTCTGTATGTTCATCACTGTGATGAGTGCTTGTGATCTCAGTTCATGATGGCCACTTTGGTGAATTTCTGGACTCTTCAAAGCAAGTTCCATCCTGAAACAACTGTGATAAAGAACGCTTCAAGTCAGTTTTTACACATAGCTTTCCTGGTAATTGCTGAGCAACACTTGTAGTGACTTTATGTAACAACTGCAAGTGAACTAAATTTCAAATTTAGGGCAATCCAGTTGTGAAAATATAGTCCAGACTAATTCATGTGCACATGCTCCCACTCCAACATCGTAAATTGTTCATGTTAAACTAATGCACTGGCACAGGGGAAGTCTTTTCTTTAAGCAAATACGTGAATTCTGTGTAAACACATAATATTTATAACATTGTGTTTCAATATAAGGCAATATTATGCATTAAAAGTACACCTGCTTTTGCATAACACTTGATTTTCCACAGTATTAAGAAGTTTTGATGTTCCATTTTTTCATTTCTGTTTCATTTTTGTACTTTTCTTAATCTGAGGATCTTGTTCAGTGTGTCAATCTGTCAGTTCACACATAAAGATGTATTTTGTGAACCTGTAAAATTATGAACTAAGCCTCTGAACTTTTTCAAACAATTACAGGCACTGTCTCTTTTGTCTGCTTTGTATTACCTTTGGTTTGCTTTTTATTTGACAGTTTTCCTTTCAGTATTAAGACACATAATGTTCCAATGTACCTTCCAGTTTTTACTCTGCAGTTATTCTATGCATCATTTCCATATCATAAAAGTTTTAAACACCCAAAGACATGCAGTAATTATCTAAAGATAACACTCTTTACTTAAGACCTCTATAGACCATGGAACTCATATATCCAGAGAACAGATATTTTCCATTCCCAGAAAGGGCTTCCAACTCTGTTGGTTATAACAGGTACCACTTTGGCAAAGATGCCTACATCCAGTGTCAGTCTTGGAAATTCTATATTAAATCTTAATTTTTAGCACATTTCAGAGTTTGCACACAGTGATATATGATTCAGTGATAATTTATGAGAATATTCTGGCATAAAAGGATGGCCTGGCCAGGGGAATATAATCGTAAAAGCAACAAGTCAGGCTGATTTCAGATAAGCAGTTGCTCTTGACATTAAGCAGATTATAATATTTTTTTGAATATGTTAAAGAATTTCATTCTGATTGAGTACAATTTTTTTTACTGTAACTGTTTCAATTACTTACAACTTCTACTTAGTATCTCGATGTACTTCGCATTGCATGATTCAATAATTTTGACTTGCTGTGCTTGTTCTGCTCTGTGTTGTGATACCCCACAAGGACAAAGAAGGTTTCAGCCTTCAGCTGCAAAGAACCTTCCCACAGAAAATAACACCAAGAACTGCTTGTTCACAGGTATAGAAAATTACCTGTGGAGTACCAGTAATGTATCATAGATTTGGGTTGGAAGGGACCCTAAAGATCATCCAGTTCCAACTCCCCTGCCACAGGCAGGGATACCTTCTACTAGGCCAGGTTGCTCAAAGCCACATCTAGCCTGTCCCTGAATACTTCCAGGGACTGGGCATCCACAGCTTCTCTCGGCAAACTGCCAGTGTCTCACCACCCCCACAGTGAAGAATTTATTCCTAATAACTAATCTAGTAGATTTAGATTAACCCTTTTTTGGTTTAAAGCCATTCCCCCTTGTCCTGTTGCTACATGCGCTTGTAAGAAGTCCCTCTCCTTATTTCTTGTAAGCCCCCTGCAGGTACTGCAAGTGCTCTAAGGTGTCCCCCAGAACCTTCTCTTCTCCAGCCTGAACAATGTAATGACTTACCTTGCTATGACTGGAGCTCAAATTCTCAAACAAAGGCTCTTAATAAAGACAGGTGGAAAATGGTCTGTGTAGGAAACATAGAGCACAGCCAGCAGCAATCTGGGTTACCTCTGCTGCTTAATATGGGAGCATTCATGAAAAGAGATTAATAGCACCCGACTTGAAGCAGGGGATCAGGCCACCAGTGCACAAAAACATTATTCCACCTTGTGAAAAACGGCATTGATAATGTTGTTTTCGATAGCTACTTCATGTAGAGGCTCATCTTACAAATATTATTTAAGAGAAGCTGGACAAAGAAAATCTGCCAGCCTTTTCAGTTCTGAGTGACATTTAATAACAGAAAGTTGTTTATTGCTCTGTGCAAATCTGTAGTTCTTTTGTGTTGTCTCGCAGCAAAATGGATGATTTTATAATTCCTTCACAAACTCTTAGATTTTTTAACTTTTTCTTGCTTCATAGTGCTCAAATAATTAAACTATGAATCATTCTACCTACAGCCACCTGGGATTCTGGAGGCAATTAATGAAAAATTGAGCAGAGACATGGGAGGGTCTTCAGTAAGGTTGATCTCTAAAACAATTGGTCTGTTATCCAAAGCTTTTGGCTCAAGATGATATGAATTTTCCCATGCCAAAACAAATAAGGCTATTTAAAAGGTTGGTAGTTCCAAAATTTTGATCCACTTGAGCTATCACAGAGTTATTGTTCTGTAATAATATTTGCAGTAAATGATGGGTGACTACACTTTCTTTTCACTCATCTATTTATTTTTATTTTCTTTCTGTTTTCTTTCAATATTTGAGACTTGAGAATTTAGGAATAGGACATTAGTTAATAACATAAAATCAGATTGCTATTTCTTCATCTCTTACCAAACTTGACTACATTGGAAAGGTTTACTTTTTTGTAAATGAAGGGAAAGCCATCACTCATATTAGAAAGATTTTCATTAAATAAATGGGAAAATCCTTGTGATGAGCAGCCATCTATATTATATGTAATTCTTTTTAGTATTTAATTAATTAAAACAATATTAGAATATGGATTTCATTAAGAAAAATGCATTGTTCATTTTCAATAGCAAAAGCCAGGAAGATCTTAGAATATTTTGTTTTCTTCAAAGTTCTAATAGTATACAGTTACAACAAGTTCAGGAGTTGTAAAGCTCATCAGTTAAACTGTGTGGAAAACATGTATGCTGGGCTCTAAAAGTAGTCATCAGTATCCTGATGTCCAACTGGGATTTTAAAATTATTATATTTGGTTTTGGGAGTAGAAGATTTTAGAAGATAGGAGGTTCTTGATAACAATTTGCAGACTGTTGTTTCCTGTGTTAAGCATAAGAAAACAATATGTTTTAAGCATAGAATTATATTTATTACTATCAAGTAATAGACTAGTATTGCTTTAAGTTTTCAGGTGTTTTAAAGGGACTAACATTAGCAAATTATTTGATTAATGTTAATGTAAAAATGATGCAAGAAGAAACTTAACCAGTTCAAGATGCATGGGGAAACTGAAGAGTACAACTGTTTACATTTTTTGCCTTCTTTTTTTTTTTTTTTTTTTTTCTCCTGTATCTACTAATTATTTCTCCTGGTTTGCTAAAAACAAAGAGAAAAATTAACTAAAAAAAATTCATTTTTCTACCACAGGTTGAAAATTGGTATCTCTGCACAATAACAACAAATCTACAAAATGTTGTGAATCTTGATGTTGACCTTGATGTTTTCAGAATGGATGGCAGAGCAGGCCATGATGTGATGGTGCAGCTGTGATTACCTATAAATGAAACTAAGCCTTAGATACACAAATGTATGAATAAGGTGGCAGGTAGGCTGCTGCATTGTTATTGACATTCAGTGCACCTAACAGCAGCACTCAGAAGCTGGATCCATGCTCTTCATAAAAGAAACAAGTGTAAGTACGAGAGGTTCAGACTGACTATACAGGGAAGCTTATTCCCCACGAGGAGTGTCAAGCCACGGCACAGATTGCTAAAAGACGCTGTGCGGTCTCCACCCTTCAAGGTTTTCAGGACATGACCGGACACAAACTGGCACAATCCCATAGCAGACCCTGCTCTGAGCAGATTGGACCAGAGCCTGGATAACATTATAAGCCTACCAAGCACACACATCTTCTGAACAGAGTACTCTGCAGTGTAGCAAAAACTATAAATTAAATCAGGCAGGGCCAGACTAACTGTAATTCATGCAATTTGTGTAATTCTGCCTTTCTTGATCAAGTCTACAGTCTTTGAGAGACATTTGTCTTAACAGATTTCAAAGCAAAGCACATTTCCATCTTCAAAAAGAAAGAAGAGACGGCCTTGAAAGGAGCATGCAATAGCCCTAGATACGACCCTTACTCCATCCAAATGAATAGCTCCCTGGAGCTATTCCTTTGCACAAGCATTTCCTTATCTCATTAACCATTATCTCTATGGAACTAATTGAACATGAGGACTCATGGCCTTGTTCAAAGCTGACTTTTTTTTCGTTACAGAATGATATGGTATCAGTATCAAAAGCAATGTAATGCCAATTGATTGATCTTTGCTGCAGAAGAAGGAATTACATAGGAATTCAGGAAAAAAATAATGCTGTGCTATTCTTATTAAATAAAGCGTGAAATGGAGCCTAAAGAACAGATTAATTTATGCAGCTACTATCTGAAAGCAATGACTGCTACAAAGCCTACACCACGAATAACAGGTGTTATTTGGACGAGGGAACAGAAGGTGAAGATTGATACAAGAATGCTAATTGCTCTCAATGGGTTTCAAATATACACATTTTAAGTTTCCCTGCTTAACAAGAATAGTAAGAGGCTGATAAATTTCTTAAACATGTTACTCAGTTACCTATTTAGGCTCCAGTCTTTCCCGTCTTTTTTTCATTCAGCTTTCACAGTACTGGCTTTAGTTCAGAAAACTTTTGATTGTATCATAGAATCATAGAACCATAGAATATCCTGAGTCAGAAGGACCCACCAGGATCATAGGGTTTAATTTCTGATTGTACATAGGGAAACCTTAAAGTTAACCAATATGTCTAAGAACATTGTCCAAATGCTTCTTGAACAGCAACAGGCTTGGAGTCATGGAGTTTCTTCCAGTGCTGGACCAGGTTCTCAGTGAAGAACCTTTTCCCAGTATCCAGCCTCTACTTCCCCTGACACAGCTCCAGGTCTTGTCCCCCAGACTATATGTACATTCAGGATTACACCATCCCAGACAGAATCTGTGACTTGTCCTTAATTTATACTACTTAAGGTATAGATATGCTCATATATAACCTTAAACATGTGTAAACCCTTTAGGGTGGCACCTACCAAAGAATTTTTTATCTATTCTATTAAAATCTTTATTTAAAATCTAGATCTGATTTAGCACCTGTTCCCACAGCTCATCCCACTGAATATGCTTTTGCCATTTTGCAAACCTAGCTTTCAGCAGCACCTGAAAGACAAACATAACACTACAGTTGGTGGGGAATAGGGATAGGAAATAAAACCAAATATGTTGCATTCCAATTACACAAAAGGATTATGTGTGAGGACTAGAATTCTGTTATACCATTCTACTGCAAACAGAGGAATGTGAGAGAGACATTACAGGTTCTGCAGGGAGAGATTGACAAGTGTTGAACTATTTATTCAAGAAAGGAAAAAAAAAATGCAAGAGGACTTGATATAGGGCTAAAACTTAAAGTAGGTTAGCAATACTAGTACAAATATTTCTATTTTTTCTTTCTGATGATGAAAAAGTAAGAATCATTGCACTTAGAACAGGTACTCTTTGTTTCTTTCTTAATCCAGCCAGTAATTACCAGGAAGAATATTGTCAGCAATTTAAAGAGCTTTGTAGGAATAAAAAAAAAAAAAAAAAAAATCATAGTCCCTATAAACTATCTACACATCACAGTTTCAACCACATGGTGGTATCTGACAAGAATCAGGAAAAATTGTGATCTTTCAAATATGATAACACCAGACAACATTCTTGATTAGATCGGTTCTGTGGCTTTATGTTGTCCATTAGCTTACTGTGTCACTAAGCACTTTCAGAAAACCCTGTAATAGATAAGTAGAGGCTAACCACCACCAGGAAATCGGTCCTTCCTAACTGCAGTTGAATTTTAACTCCTGGTGAATTAGGTTTCTGCTATTTTCAGAAACATGAATTTCTGATACATTTCTTCTATTTAATGTACGTTCCTCATCTTCTTTTGAATCTCACTAGTCTCTTGTCCTTTTGATATCCTGTGGTATGAGCTCTACAGTCATGTCTTAGGTAGGGAAAATAATTTGACATTTTTTTTAAAATTTTCTGCTTTGTTGCATGCTCTGTTATTTCTGAACTACACTCTAGAGCACTTCCCATTTCTTTAGCAAGGTATTACTTTACATATTTGTCTCACTTATTTGTCTTCATAGATTTTTTTTAAAGGAAATGTCTCCAAAACTCTTGCTCTGTGGATCCTGTGTCGCTCTTGCTCTAAACTTTCTCAGATAAAAGATAAATTCTGCCAAAGGCAGAATTTTTTAATACGTAGCTGAAAGACCTTTTTAGTATATTTTTTCTTATGGAAATCGGTATGTTGTGGTTAATTGAAAAAAAAAAAAAAAATCCTTCCAAACATGTTTGCTTGTGATTCTTTAAATCTACATTCTATAATGGTACCAGAAGTAGAGCCAATAATAAATGTGGAAGTTTTGATAGAGTGTTGCATCAGGGCGCTAGAAAAATAGGTATTACCTTTTCTGGACATCTTAATGTTTCATTTCTTCAAGGAAAAAAGTTTAATTTAATTTTCTTCCCTTCTCCCTCCTCCCTACTACAGTCCTCCCATTCTGTTCCCCATCTTGTCCCCATAAAAAATGCCCAAGCAGTAGGGTTGGTTGGAAAAATTACAATGAAACATTTTTTAACCAGCTAGTGGTTCTTAAATCTTGACATATTTCACAGTAACAGTTCTCTTCAGGCAAGGTACCAGTAAAACTCAGGTTTTATTTCTTGCCTAATTCCTCAGCAACCCACCAAAAGCACTGTTTTGCTTCTGACACAGAGATGGGCTTTCCAGGGTTTCTGAATCTGGGAATTTGACACAAAAAACTTTGAAAAAATAGACTTTATTGAAAAGAAAAAAAGAAAGAATATAGTACTGCTCAGGTTTAATGGTGTAGCCTCACAAGGCTAGCTAAGAAATGTCTTCAGATTTCAACTTAACAATGCTTATATTGCAACAGCTTTCCTACCTCTGTACAATTGCACATTCTTGACAAACAAAACAGAGGGAAGTACTTTTATACAATCAAATATGTCTGATCAGAGCAATCTCTCAAGATTCAAAAATGCATACCGATTATTCTAAACATTCTGTAATACGACACAGTCAAACAGACTTTTAGTGAACTTCCAAACAAGTAATCATCATGTGAGTCAAAACTGCCTAGGGTTTCAAGCGAGACTGGAAGAATAAGTTCAGAATACAATTAGTGTAAATCACACATATCAACTAGATGCCACCTCCTCTCCCCTTTCTATGTCTCTTTATTCTTTTTCATATTTTGAATATACATATTTAAGTTGCATAGTATCAGGTTTCTAGGCAAAGAGGAAACTCTGGAGGGGAGAATGTATTCATCAGTTAATTACAGTAGGAATACTATATGGTACCTTTTCTTAAATTCAAAGGCAAGAAAGTCATTATCTGTGAAGAAAAAAAGTAAAAATATGCTGAGCATGCCTTTCCATTTTAATTATCTTGGTTACATCTATAACCTTGCACATTTGTATGCTCACCTTGTCATTCTGTAGAATCTGAACCCCTGATATTGAACAGCAGGTGCATGGGAAAGTATAAAAGAAAGTTAAATCAAAGATAGGATTGAAGGTCTTGTAGTGATGGCTCTAGGAAAACAGATCTAAAGTCATTTCTTGATTTGACTGTGTGTGCACTGAAAAGCTAGCCACATTTCCTTTTGCTAACCTTTCTCCCTACCCATAAAACACAGCAGATGTTCTTTTTTCAAGTAGCAAGTACAGACAGGTATAATATAACTGAAATTAAATGCTCAAGTGAAGGGAGAATAGCAATCAACACAACAGTAACCATTTTCCATCATTCAGAGACCTTTAAAACAGGGAAAGTTAAAGAAAGATCTTACACCTATTACATATTTCCAAATTTATTTTCAAAACCTGAAAGTCAGACGTTAATGAAATACACTTTGGCTGTATTTATGTGACATACTTAATATTTTCAAGTTTCTTGATTTCACTTTCCTAGATGTGTGTACGCATATACATATATATATGCATATACATAATACATATATATTATGCATAATACATAATGCATAATACATATACATAAAATTTATACAACATACACGTGGCATATATACATACATATTTAATACTGAAGCATGTTTCAGAGCTTTCTGACTAGAACAAGAGTCATTTTCATTTCCTAATGAGGAGACATTAACTGTGATAGGATTAAAGTGGTTGATCTGAACAGGCTTCCTACAGTTGCTGAATGTGTTGAATTGTCAGCAAATTGACAACAGCATTTGAGCTTTAGTTTTGAGGTCTGTTAAATAATTTCAGTGGAATAAAGCTTTAGCCTGACTCATTATGAAAGAAGGCTATAGTGCATCAGGAGTAGCCTGAAAAATGCCAAATACTGGCTTTATTTATAGTTGATAAAATTTAAAAGACAGATTAAAATATCCAGGCCTCTCTTAGAAAAGGAGAAAATAGGGCAGCTCTATACTGCTGTGTGACAAGTTTTTTATTTAATAGGGAGTTTGATGAGGGCAGCTTCATAGGTAGTTTAGGGTTAATGGTTGTCATGGTTTAAACAGTAACTCACGCAGTTTGCTCACTCACTGTGCCCTCTTTCTTCCCCCCACTCCTAGGGGAGGAGGGAATGGGGAGAAGAATCGGAAGACTGCAATTCCCACGGGTTGAGATAAGAACAGTCCAGTAACTAAGGTATAACACAAATCACTACTGTTGCCACCAATAATAATAATGACAAGGGAAATACAAGGGAAGAGAATATAACTACTCATCACTTGACGACCAAGCGATGAACCAATTCTTCCGGGTTCCTGCCCCCAGTTTTTCCATCCTGTGCATGATGTGCTGTGGTATGGAATACCAATTTGGTCATTTTGGGTCAGGTGTCCTGTCTCTGCTTCCTCCCGGCTTCCCCTCCTCCCTGGCAGAGCATGAGACTCAGAAAGTCCTTGGTCAGACCAAAACTTTACTAATCAAAGGCTGAAAACATTTTTATCAGTGCTGTTTCCAGGCTGAAAGTCAAAAACACAGCACTGCACCAGCTACTAAGAAGGAGAAAAATGACTGCTACTCCTGAACTCAGGACAATGATGTTTAATTTTTACAAGACTACGGCTGCCTTCAAATTTTGCAAAGTACCTAAATGGTAATTTTGACATTAAAAAAATAGTTCTGATAAAAAACAATCTGTAAAAAGGCGTAATTTTAATTCCACATTAAACGTATTAGCACAGAACTCAAACTTTCACATGAAAAGTTCATTTAAGCTTTGATTTTTGTAATTCAATATTTGGAAGTAGTAAGGGAATGACCCTATTCATAAAATTAATGTTGATTTGGCAACAGTGTTATGATTGCCTTCTTATGTTGTTACTTTTTTTACTTCTTTTGATTCTAGGAATCTCAGGACTAAGAGGTAAGTCTGAGACTGAGCACAGAGAAACCCAAACTATTTCTGATCTGAAGCCAGTCCCAGTGCTGGGGCTGAGTTTGTAGTTTCCGGCTGTGAACTCTGTAGCAAGAGGACAAGAAGTAATGGGTTCAGACTTAAACAGGGGAAGTTTAGATTGCATATGAGGAAGAAAATTCTTTAATGTAAGGGTGCTGAGGCACCGGAATGGGTTGCCCATTGAAGTTGTGAATGCTCCATCCCTGGTGGTGTTCAAGGACAGAGCCTTGGGTGATATGGTTTAGTACGAGATGACCCTGCCCATGTCAGGTGGGTTGGAACTAGATGATCTTAAGGTCCTTTCCAACCCTAACTATTCTATGATTCCATGATTCCATGGTCAGTCATTACAGTGAGTGCAGCTGATAGTACCCTCATCTTGTAAGTAGTGTTCTATATGCTTAACGTGGCACATAAGAATTAATTTTTATACCAGCTTCAGTCTATTCTGGTCTGTGGGAATAAACACACGAATAGCACTTGAAGGAGAAAAATTTATGAAACATAAAGCTCTGAGAGTTAATTAACATTCAGATCTGTCTGAAAAAAACCCCACCCAAATATAGTAATATTTCTTGTTACTATATGCTTTATATTATAGTGCCACATTCTGCTAAATGCCATGTTAAGTTTTAAGCAGATTTGACAGCTTTTCTGCCTTACCTCAATATCCTGAACAAGGTACCCTGAGTATCTGAATTACTGTCAGAAAATGAACTGCCTGTCCCCAGAGGTCATCATGTCTATTGTAGTGCAGGGTTTTTTAGAAAAATCCTTCTCAATTTGGTCTGTACTTTTTTGAGCAAATCTTGTGAAATCCCACTGTAGACCTGTTTTTGAAGTACAATCCACAGTACTGAGTTGTGAATAATGCATTATGCTCTGAACAGGCAGAAACATGTTTTGAACAAGTAAATCATTCAGGTCAAACCAAAATAAAATATCCAATTTCTTTTCAAATACCTTTTGTTTTATATAAAAAATGGAAGAAAAGTTTGAAAGGTAATGTCTCTCTGAAAATTTGCAACATATTTACCTTCTTGGTTTTACCTTCCACTCTCCCCTCCTCCCTTGTTCCCCTGTCCCCAGTTTAAACAATCTTGCAGACACAGACATACATTTGTAATTTTGCTGGTTTTGCCAAATCAATGATTTTCATTGAATTTTTTCTTCTACTATAAAATCCTTTTTATTTTTACCGGGATGGAAATGTTTTCCTTAGTCAGCTTGATATTCTGTTTCTGCTTCTCTTCCCACCTGCCTTAGTGTGTTCCTATACTCTAAGACAAAACTTTAATAGAAAATCTTTATGATTAATATTATAAATAAAATAGAAGTATATTTAGAACTATGTAGTACTTTGGTCTTCCTGATATTCTTTTAAAAAGTATCCATTTTTACTTTTTGAAGACAGTGAGGGCTTGACTCCCAGATGAAGTAAGTTTTATATCTTGATAAAACAAGAGTTACAGCACGCACTTGATCTGGGACTTCATTCTGGACTCTCCTATTGCAGTTGGGTCCTCCATCCATACTCTTTTCCCCTTTTCTCCTGAATTATGGAACTCTGCAGAACTCCAACTCAAAAAGAATGTTAGCTAACCCCAGCAGACCAAGAGGGAGAGACAGAAAATTTCCACAGATGAGCTGATTTCTTATCAAAAGTGTATAAAAATCTTACAGTACCAACATAGTTGATGCTGCAGAAATTTCAATAAATTATAGAAACAGTCCTGTCCCTTTCTGCAAGCTGGGTAAAACCTGGAGAAGAAGTTTCACAAGTGGAGCAATACTTGCTGTAGCTCAACCCAGGCATTACCCAGAAACCTCCAAGGCAGAAGAATTTGGCATTTGTCACTGAAAACTAGAAACTTTTAAAGTGTGGACTCTGGCAAGCTTACAATTTGAGATCCTGCTACCACACAAATAGGTGTGCATTGTACTTTCAAAGGGTTTCATTTTTTTTTCTCTAAAATGTTGATTATCTCTTCCTTTCACACACAAAAAGCACTGAGTTTAAAAAGGATGATAGAAAGCCTAAAAAGAGTTTGACAGCTTAACAGAAGCCTTGGAAGAAAGTCAAAGGACAATTTAATAGTTGTTGTCTTTAAAAGATTATGCGGAAAATGTTTGTTACTTTATATTTTGAAAACTGAATAAGTTATTTTTTTTCTGCTTTGAAAGGCTCTGAGAATTTCCAAGGTTAAAATATTGCATTAAAAAAAAAGAATGCAGCTGATAGTAAACCTCAAAACTTCAACATCTGTCAAGGATATGCTGTCCAGAAGATAAGACAAAAGTCTGGAAACCCACAGAATTATATGCTGTTGAGCAGTTAAGTTCAAATCCATCAATTCTAAAAATAACCAGGAGAAAACTTCTGTACAATTTTCAATGAGGAATTCACTGAAAGTCTTTGTGAAATTCTTCATATTACCTAAGGAAAAAAAAAAAAAAAAAGGGTTAAACAGGTAAATTCTCAAAAATTGGGCACGGGAGCTACGAAATATAAAAAAAATGTATATTAGAACTAGAGATGATACGTTTTTCCCTTCATGTACAATCACTACAGACATCAGATATTTGGCCATTGTGCAGAAGACTGATGTGCAGGAGAGGAGAAGTACAAAGCATTGCAGTCTAAAAATTATTACAAAAGTATGGTGGTTAGGACTGAGAATGAGGGTGGGTTTCCTTGGTTTTGGGTTGATTTTTTTTCCATTTCATTTTTTAAAAGTTGAGCAAAGCAAATTCTCTGCCAAGAATAAAGGTACTCCTGAAAGCCCCAAGAACACATTGGAAAAAAGGAAGTCATGGAATTGTAGGGCAAAAATTAAGCTTACTTGTTTGGCCTTGTTGCTAAGGTAGTCACTATGGACACAAATCACAGATACTGACAAGCTATCATCTCAGCTACTGACAACATTGAAAATATTACAGCAGTAGCACTGGTTTAGGTAATACTGCTCTCCTTAGAGACATCTGATTTGTTCTGGGTTGAAAACGTGGCTCTTGTCCTGGCTGTGACACATCTGCAGGAGGTAGGGAAGAGCAACAGCAGAGAGCTACAAAAATCAAGAGCACGATGAGAAGTGTAATATGGCAGAGCCAAGTGTGTGGATGTGATCTTCAAATAAATTAAACCCAAACAGCATGGTAAACTTTCCCCCCAGCAATAAGTTTAGAGTCACTATCTGAAAATGGAAGAGGAAGGAGGAAGGCAGGAAAGAAAAGAGAAATCCTTCTTTCTCTGTCTTTCCCAAGGCATTTGTGGAGTCTTTTCCTCAGCCAACACTGCAGAGCCACGCCATTTACTACACCAGATCAAGGATCAGGCCTATATCAGTTAGAAAGGGACCAGTTCTAAATTATTTGTAGAAGGAGAATAGTGGATTAAATTATATCTACAAAAGTCTCATTTTATCTCTACATATTGCAGCAATGCGATTTTCATCACCTAAAGCCAACATCCTCCCAGAACAGTAAAGAGGTTAAAAACTCAGATGGTAATATAAATTGGATTTTTATGCTCTCTTTTCATGAATGCTGAGATTATAACATGCATCTGAGCCACATTATCAGGCTTTTCCTTTTTTAAAAAAATGCTGTTAATTTTAAGTAAGCATGCAACTACATGGACAGTGACTAGAAAAAGAAAAAAATTTCAATACGACTGCTGGTAACACTGAATTTACAGTATACCTCAGTCATACTGTAAATGGGACGTATGTCTCTCTTTGACGTCCAATCCTGTGATCAATTGGGCAACAATGTCCATGTCTCATTCTTTTCAAACTCACTATAGTTTTCTGATATCCCAATGGAGTGTTTTTTTCATGATGTCTGGGACACAAGCTCAGGCCTGGTACAGCATGCTTTTATTCAGGCAGCATGTGAAAAATCTTTCTAAAACTCCATTGTAATTTTTCACTTTATATTTTTCACCTGAAATATTCTTATGCCTTTTAGAGTAAAGGACATGATCATTATAAGGTACCTGAAAGGCATGATTTCATAAAAGCCCCTGCCCTTCTGGAGGGAGAAGTGGATTAAAAAACTGCTGGTCAATTTGGCAGCTAGAAGGATCTTGATAAACCTATTTCTCAGCTAGATTCTTGCCTCTGAGGTTTTCCAAGGAAAGGATGCTCAGAAAAGCTCACTGACATTGGTCCAATGCTTGGTATTTTTAGAACAAATGTGCTATGTCAGCATAAAGTATCATTAACAGTGTTTTATATTCTTTAGCTTCAGTGATGGAGCTGTTCCTTTCAGAGCAGAAGCTTCTTTATGCAATTATCACCTGGGAGATACTCATCACAGATTCCTTTGGATATACAGCATGTGTTCAGAGCAGCCATGCCTGTATTCATAAGCATTTACCCTTGCGACCACACATTTCACGTTCCACCTATGTTTGCAATAATGCAGTCACCATAGGTGACATCATGGCATTGACAAGAACTTGTAGGTAAGGATGTTTCTATCTGATAGTGATGTTCAGCTGGAGAAAAAAATGTCATGACAAAGATGCAGGTTTATTTTCCAAGGGTCTCTTTCCATGTAAATTTGGGAAAGAGAGCAGACTTATGGATTCTGAACATTTTAAATAGCTCTGTTTTGACTGATAAGTTCAGCTTTACTCAACAGCTTCTTTATGGCCACTATCAGTCTGGAAGAGAAGCATGGGGAGACAGTAAGAAAAACTTCACCATTTCCCCCAGTAGTTAGTTCTCCACTAATTAGAGACTGAAAGACAGCTGACATTATTTAATACCTGATTTTTAACCCAGAAGACAAAAATAATTAAATACAGATTTTGTTTGGCTAGTTGAAAAACAAATTGATTTGCTGAGAATAGATCTAGAATAATGTTTTGTGCAACCATAAGTCTCTATGAACCTTTTGTACCCAATCTCCCTTCAAACTATAAGACCTACACACTTGGACTGATCCAACTATTTGCATAAATCTCCTTTAAATTCACACACTTTCTAAGATATTTTGTGTGCATGTAATTTTGTCTTTTCACCAGAAGAAATGAAAGCATATCTTAAGTCTGCCCTTATTCACATGTTCTGTTAATGTGAGGGGTGCTAAAGAACATCTGATACTATGCTATCAGGTAAAACAGGAGTAGGTAAGGGATTTTTCCATCATCTGGAAGATTCTGAAATTTCAAAACCTTGAATACTGTGCACTGGGATGACCTAAAAGCTTCATGGATTTTCAGAAAAATTAAACCTGCCTGAATAAATTCTCCAGTTCCAGAATTTTATTTTTCTATATATTATAAATATGCATATTCATAAGCATATATGCAGCTATGGATTCTAAAGAACTGTTAAGATGAAAGGAGAATGCTGGAATAATTGTTTCTTCCCACTTCTCTTCAATCTGTAGAAGCATTTTGTGCAAATGTTGAAATCTGTCAGATTGAAATCAGCCAAAAAAAAAAGGCCAACTAACAAAAAAAAAAAAGAAAAAAAACAAACCCTCAAACCCAAACCTAAATTGAGGCCAAAAGGGCTACATTGTAAAACAAGAAGGTTTTTCCTTGCTTTAAATCTGAGAAAGAAAACAAAATGTACTTCAAATGCTTTTAGCTTTTCTAACAAAAAGTGCCATGCTTTACAGTTGATTTAGAGCATAAATCCTTCTGAAAATGGCTTAGACTGCAGGTGAAACAATTTTGTAGCAACTCATATTTTGAGGGCAAACTGTAAGTGACCTCTGGAGTCTTAGTCAGCACCAAACCATTTGCCACAGCAAGGACAAGCCAGCACCTGCAGTCCTCTGAACTTGTAAAATACCTCTAGAACTGTCAGTACACCTTCTGGCCACTTCTAAAGTGATTTGCATGTGCAGGCTGGACAGCCTTCTTGTCCCCAAAGCATAGATAGATGATATGATCAACACCCACCTGACCTACATGTCTGAGTTTTTTTTTCTATGAAAATCTCATTGCATGAAGGAAGGAAAAAGAGGGCGACTACTGACATGACACTCTGTGAGCTCCAGTTTGTTACACGCTCTTTCTGTACTCCTGGAAAAGAACATCACAAATTAAAACTGGTGCCATAAATACAGGCAGTGAACGCACGTCCACAAAAAAAATGTTTTGCTCCTGAATCATGGCTCTCATCTTTGGTCCACATTAATACTAAATTGCAATATTAAGACTTTCATTTAAATAATTCATAAAGGGAGGTTGGGGTGGAGCAAGCAAAACGAATAAGCAAACAAACCTGATTATACTGTGAGGGTGGTCAAACAATCAAATGGATCCCCAAAGATATTGTGAAGCCTTCATTCTTGGATGTTTTCAAAACCCGCCTGGACATAGCCCTGAGCAGCCTGCTTTTAGAAGATCCTGATTTGAACAGAGGGTCAGACTAGACCATCTTCAGAGATGCCTTCCAGCTTCAATTCATGATCTTGTAGTTCTTTTTCTACTGAGCAGAATGAAATCCACCTTTTCCAGCTCCTCAGAGATTCAAGGCTACGTATGCAGAATAATTTCTGGGTATGCATCCATTAGCTGGAACAGATGTTTCAGGTACTCGGTATCTTGTAGAATTGTACCTTCTGATCTTCATTTTGCAATTGTGTTTCCTAAAATAGATGCAGGATATAGATAGACAGACTCATGATTTTCCTCTACTTTCTCTGCTGATAATAGTAAATTCATAGAAAAAAGACCTTCAGGCAAACCTGAATAAAAAAAATATACACATGCCCAAAGGCCTATCATTGGAAATTCAAACATTTTTTTTTTTTTTCTTTTTGTAATAGGACAAGATAATTTGAGAACATATAGTGATTTCTCTTGGTCAAGTGGTGGGGGGACAGGAGAGAGGGAGGGAAGAAGGCAGAATGTTCTAACAGGCTATTGACTATTTGAGGTGGATTTAGCACTGGCGGAATGGCAGGTCTTAGAGAGCTGTGATCAGTGGCACAAAGTTCAGCTGGAGACCTGCAACTAGTAGTATCCCCCAAGGGTCAAAAGGGTCAATACTGAGTCCAGTATTATTTTATTTATCCATTAATGACTTAAATGAAGGGAGAGAGTGACTCCTCAGCAAGTTTTCTAACTAGATGAAACTGAGAAGAGTGCCTGTTACCCTAGAATGCTGTGCTGGATCTAGCACAGAAGGATCTAGACAGGCCAGAGAGGCGGGCAGACAGGAACAGTTTGAAACTGAATAAAGGCAAGTGCAGAGTCCTGCACATGGAGGAAATAACCCATGTACAGGCTGGGGGCTAATCTGCTGGAAAGTAGCTCTGTGGAGAAGGACCTACAAGTGCTGCTGGACCTGAAGTTGTCCATGAGCCAGCAATCTGCCCCTGTGGCCAAGAAGGCCAGTGGTATCCTGAGCTGTCTTCTGAGCAGTTTTGCCAGCAGGTCAAGGGAGGTAATCTTCATTTTTTACTTAGCCCTGCTGAGGCCTCACATTGAGTACTGTGATCAGTTCTGGGCTCCCCCATACAAGACAGACACAGAGCTCCCGGAGCAAGTCCGGCAAAGGGATATTAGAGTGTTTACGGATCTGCACCATCTCTCATCTGAGGAAAGGAAAAGGGAGCTGGGCCTGTTCAACCTAGAGATGAGAAGTCTCCCTCTGAAAGGTCTGTGTCAAGAAGATGAGGCCAGACTCTTCCTAGTGGTGCCAGGGTGTTGTGGTTTAGGCTGTAAATCAGCCACGCAGTTTGCTACATGGAGAATCGAAAGAATGCAACTCCCACAGGTTGA
>JANRGW010032379.1:21941-40604 GCA_024733675.1 Psilopsiagon aymara
AATTCTTTACTGTAAGGGTGGTGAGGCACTGGAATGGGTTGCCCAGGGAAGTTGTGAAAGCTCCATCGCTGGTGGTGTTCAAGGCCAGCTTGGACAAAGCCTTGGGTGGCATGGTTTAGTGAGACGTGTCCCTGCCCATGGCAGGTGGGTTGGAACTAGATGAGCTTAAGGTCCTTTCCCACCCAAACCATTCTATGATTCTATGATTCTATGATCTTAAGGTCCTTTCCAACTCTGACTATTCTGTGATTCTATGATTCTATATCATATTATTACATGAATGAAACGACACAATATTGAGTCCTTTAGAAAGCAGAGATCTTCCCCGGAAGTGCTATGGATATTCTTTGTGATTGATATCAGGGCAAAAATGAGGAAAACTGTTCAAATCAGGGAAAACTGATTTCCCAGATTCTTTTACTTGTAAACAGTGGGACAAACACCTTGGCAACAGCTGGTTGAAAGACTGCTGAAATCAGCAGTGTTTCAGACAAACCATGTTAAACAGTTCTGTAATGATTTAAAGGCCTTAGATAAGTAGCAAGATCAGTCCCAGCTGAGACATAGAATTGAAGCTTGTCCAGAGACCTAATTTAAACTGTTTTGATGTGCTGAGCCTGAAAAACACTTTTCCTCAAAGGGAACACCTTTGTTCTTGAAGGAATGGAAGATTTTTTATTATTGGTAGGAAACAGAAGGGAGAAAGGACAAGATACATTCCAGAAGCTTCCACTTACTATGCTGACCTTTTAACCGAAATAAAAAGATGAATTGCCAAATTACTCCTGCCTTTTCCAATCCAGTAACAGATACTTTCCTTACAGGGTTTCAGAACAGATAAGGATACCCAAAAGGCACTATTTTCACGGGTTTAAATTTAGAAGTCTAAGTCTGATACTGAGTGGTGATGGATTTTATCTTCCCTTCTTGAGTTTATCAACTTTCTAAGAAGCTACTCTCACCTCAGAAAGGAGTGGTAGCCAATTAATGTAATCTTTGTATACAATTACTGGAGAATGATAAAATTGTCCAGGGCATTTTGTTGTTTTGTGGAATTTCTCACTCTCTATCCTCTATGTAGAGAGCCTAGAGAGATGCAAGATCTAACCAAACACCCAGATTTGGGATATTTATTGGAATAGATCCCTCTCTAGACATTTGTATGCTCTGTGAGTAATTAAAGGCCATATGAAATAAGTAAACCAGTGAATACTATACACAGTGGAGTCCCGCAGAAGACATTATTTAGCAAAAGCAGGCCATTGCCAACTGCAAATTAGTTTGTCACAACCACTACACCATATTCTTCCTGTGAAACAATGAGTGGCACCAACTTACCATGGGTAATAATGTGCAAACCTATCCACGTGGTAGTTACACAGTAAACTGTGTATTTTTGAGGGTTGCTGTCATTCTGGAAAATACAACCTTACCAAACATACAGAAGTGCAAAAATAAAGAAAAAGCATTCACAGTAGTTTCAAAGGGATAAGTAAATCCCCATGATGGCTCTGTTCAACAGTTTGTACCTTGCATGGTTTTGCAGAAATCCATCAGCACATATTGCCTCATGTCTGTATATTAGATTACTCTAAGCATTAATCATCACATCCCCTATCTAATGCTATAATCCTGTATTTGTGATTGCACAATTATTTAACATGTAACAAATCATTTTATTACAGTGTATTATAATGAATTATCATGATTCAAAGTGAGAAATAAGTGGAAGGGGGATGGGTTTTTTTAAAGGAAGAAAGAGAAGTCTTTAAAGATAAGGGGATAGGGAGAAGATTTATGCAGCAGAGCAGAGAGCATGCAACCAGAATTGTCAGCTTTCTTCCACAAGTGTCACTGATTCATTTTCCTTGTACAGTTCCCTTGAATTTACCTGTTTGTCTTGTTGTTAATCCCTCAAAAGGTTGAGATTCCTACTGTTTTTTCTCTCTTCTGCTCGTCTGCAACTGGAGGATGCTTGTTCTGATGGAAAAAACAGCTTGTGCAGAACTGTCTGTTGGATGCTGTTTGTATAGGATTCCTCTTTATTCCATGAATACTCACACTGCTGAAAGCACTGATGAACAGAGATGAAATACAGTCTCCACTGAAGCCAGTGGTAAAACTTACATTGACTTCAATGAAGTCGTATTTTCCTGTTTGCAGGTTACAGTCTCATGCATGCAGCAAGTTTAGTCTGAATAATCAAAATGTGAGCTTCAAACCTTATCTCTCCATATGTCAGAATCCAACCTACTGACGTGAAAAGAAGGGTGAGCAATGTCCTTTCAGACCTCTTTCACTTGCAGAGCCAGAGACTGTCCATTAACAAGCACTGATGGTGCTGTGGGCACTTGACTGAAGCATTTGTACTCATTTTGCCTAGGCCAGCACAAAGCCTTAGGGTCATAAAATCTTATACAGTGCTCCATGTACTCATATTCATTTGTTTACTCAGGTGGTCCCACAGAAGATTCCAACACTATTACTACCTCATAAATATGTAACTAGGAGGGAGAAACAAACTGTTGATTGATGTAATACATGACATAATTTGTCATCAGTTGACTTTAAAGCCTCAGAGCAGAAAACAAAAAAAATCCAAACTCTATGTATTCAATCTACTGAAGAATGGTTCTGTGTTAGGGACTTTCCCTAATTGGGCCTTTTTCAGGTGTGTCATTTCAATTGTGTTGTAACTTACAGGCTCATTGTGAGATCTTTGTTGAGGCAACTGGACTCTGCACATCTGTTATTCTCGGGGTTCCGTTTTGGTTTACTTTTTATTTTCTTTTATGGGAGTAGGGCCTTATTAAAAAGGATGTTTTTGAAAACTGCTAAATCCAAGTTGTTTAGTGTGCTGAATTGATAAACACTTTAAAAACAACACAAATATAAAATCTGTTTAAAAAGATGACAATCTAAGTCTAGAAGGGAGACAGGAGGGGAATTGTCTTATAGTGCAACACCTGCTTCGGGCTAAAACAGTAAAATTCAATTCATTTTCATACAGCATCTTTCATACAAAGCCTCTCAAAACGCTTTATAGCAAGAGATAAAATGACAAGATAACTTGTTACAGAAGAGGTTATTGCACCTCTCACATAGACAGGAAGGGAGCTGTGTGCAGAAACGGACTGGGCTAGGAAAATAAAGTATGAAAATTTGAAGGAGGGAAAAAGTAATATCCTTGCACAGTATAACAGAAAGAAGAGATGAATAATGTTCATATGAATGAGGATAAGGATGAGCATAGTGATGGGGATGGGGACACAGATAAGAATGTTTCCTCTTATATAAAACCCTACCTCTACTGTTTTTATGTAGTAATTAAATTTCATAGTCCTGCAGGATAGATGAATTCATTTTGCAGATGGAAAAACCTAGGCATAAACAAATGTGTTAAGAGGACTGCCCTAGGAAATAGTCAGCTTCCTACTTGCAGCCACTGGAGGATGAGAACTGAAACTGACAGTACTTACCAAGAAGCTAGTGCAAAGCTGGCTCTGTTACTTTAATTAAATACAGCACTTTGCTTTTTTTTTTTTGGTGGAATGGTGGATGTGGTATTTTGCAGCAGGTCCATGAGTGCTTGAATTCCAGTCTGAATGCTTGAATGATTTATTGAAAGAACAATTCTTGCATTGTTCTGTCATCTCTGAAGATCACAAAACAAGCCAGTGTCTGGGACATGGCTGTGATTCAGGAGCTGTCCCCAATGTTGAGCTCCAGGTGCCAGGCAGATGGCACCAATACACAGAAGAAAGCGACAAGAAGGGAGGCTGGTCTGGGAAAGCCAGCTCCCATCCAGTTTTGATCATGCCACAGTGTACAAAGACTGTTCAGTGATGTGACAGTAGGTGGAAAAAGGATTAATATCCTCTGGAAATGAAAGCATGGGGAAAAGTGGCAATTTTAGAAGGTTCTGCATTTTTTACACAGAAGGAAACAATACAGAAAACCAAACCAGTGGCAAAAAGCAGATTAGAGAAGTAGACTGTGGAAAAGAAAATGAACATAAAATGCTGGAAACAAAGTATGGTTAATTTTCTTTTTACTGTTTACATGGTAAATAATTTCTAACATCCTGTTGGATACCCAATGCCTGTACAAGCAGACAAGAGATTAGCACCGTTCCTGTATGCTCTCTGCCTTTGGAGGACTAGCAGAGTACAGATTCTTCACTTTTAATCAGTGTACTTTCTCTTGTGTTCAGCTTCCATGTTTTTACTGGGTTTTTTTCCAAACTCATTCATCTTTTTTTATACCATAAATAATGCATACATGGCTTGCCATTTAGTAATTCACTGGCATCAGACACATTCTTGCAAAAGTGTTAACTTCCACACATAGTTGTACATTTTGAAAAAATATGGATATTTCCCTGTGATTGAGAAATGTGGCAGTACTGACAGTATATTCCCAGAACACTGTATCCATGGCAGGGTGCTTGGATCACACTTACCAAGGAAGCAGAGCCAGCATACTGCATACACTCCCAAATTACTGAACTAAAATAAACCTTGCCCACTAAAATAAACCTTGCCCACTAAAATAAACCTTGCCCACTGCAGGGAAGATGGAACTAGGAGATCTTTAAGGTCCCTTCCAATCCAAACCATTCTATGATTCTATGAAATCAAAATCCGCATCCTGCTATTGTCAGCCCTGGGACAGTCTGACGCACCCAGTTGCAATTCAGCTGTTTGTGCATATGTCATTCATTATGTGACAGACCTAGGGTGGCAGGAGTGAGACTGATGAGAAAAGAGATGAGTTCTCACCCAAATATTTTTCTAGCTATGTTAATATACTAATATAACAACACTGACTGACAGTAAAGATTTCTTACTTCTTCATTCATAGTGCATTAAAATCAGAAAGTAGGCACAGATGTATAACAGTATTTAGGCATAGATATGTAAAAAAATAGATTTGATTTGACTTGTTTTATGTCTATATCCTTTAATATTCTTTGTATATTTTAAGAAAAGATAACAACAGATATTCAAAAATGTTACATTTTATTAATCATATATTTTTCAGATATTGGAACAGGCTACAGCTATATGGAATACAAAAGTAACATATTTTAGACTTTCCCATGTACAGCAACTACCTTGACTGTTAGAAATGTATCATTCATTACACAATTACATAATTATCCTTTAAAAGTAGTAAAATATTTCAATACTCTACTTTTTTTTTCTGCAGATTCCACTACTAAGAATACAATCATTTCATTTTAAATGTATCCTTTCTTTAGAAGGCATACTTTAGACAGGCAGTAATTATTTTCAGCCTTGCTCTCCATTAAAAAAAGTAGTGATAAATTTGTGCGAATACCTTTTTTAAATCTATTTTTTTTTTTTTTTTTTTTTTTTTTATTAAATCCAAGGTGACTTTAACTATTTTTTTTTCTAACTTTTTTGTACGTTAAAAATGAGGGTACATAATATCATACAATTTCATAATATTTGTATATTCAGTAGTTAGTTAACGTTATTTAGTTGAAATGTCCTCTAGAAATGTCCACTACACCATATGGTTTATGTTATTAATTTGTGGGAGCAGTAATAAAATAAATTGCAGATCAATGTGAAAGAGAGCGACAGTAGGTATCCCTCAGTATAGCTTCTTTGCAAGCCACAAACCAGATGTCACACAGGTAGCACTACTACAGACCTGAGAATAATAGGCTGTATCACAACTATCCCTCTCATTCCTCACAAAGGAATTGGGGAAAGGAAGTCTCGTGAAAAGTATAGCCAGATTCCCCAACAGAATGGCCTATACAGAGGAACATTTAATCTTCCAGACCTGGTTAGTACATTTATTGCTCCTCACGACACTCTGTGCAATATACTTTCATGTATAAAGGATCATTCCTGCTTTATTTTCTCATGTTCTCACATACTCTGTGCCTTGTGCCTTAGTCAACACTGATCATTCCTGTTCGAATTTCCATGTTAGTTTTTGCTTTCTTGGTTGTAGAGGTGAGGATTTTTGAACAGTGAAGCCAGACACTGACCTTTGGGAAGGGAATTAGCTCCTGAATGGAAGCACTTGCCTAAGTCACTCTTCCACCTCTCGCAAATTTTTGAAAAGGCATTGGCAGGATTTCCACGGCATCCATTCACTGTAAGTTACAGAAATGGCATCTGAGGAGGTGAAAAAGAGAAAAAGCTGAGGGGATGTACATTGCATATAACATCTTGAGAATATTTACCATCATTTTTCCATGTTTTTATATGTGGCACTACATCAACTGTCTGCAGTTTAAACGATATTTCAGTTCATGTTATTTATGTATGAAGTTCTCTTACACCCCTATATGTTTTCTTGTTTTTTAATCTTATTTTACCAATGAGAGCAGGATAACCCTACAAAACTGTTTTGTAGCATACATATAAACCAGCATCTTCTGAAAGCCCCAGTACTGAAAGACACTTCTCCTGCCATCATCAACCTGTCTAACACTTGGCTGTCCTAAATGCATGCTGGTCATGTAAACTTAAATGCAAATACTTGTCAACACCTTTCCTTGTCTATCCAGGAGTACAAGACTCAGGCATATAAAGGCACAGTGATAATATATAAATTTCAGTAATTTCAGTATTAATTCTTTTTTCCTCTTTGCGTTAGCATAGTCCCTGCCTAACATTGACTTTAATCAGTCAACTTGCTTTATCAGTACAAGGTGATCATTCATGTGATATAATGCCATGTTTAGCTTCCTTAATCACATATACCTAATTTTTCCAGCATTGATTTTTACTCCTGATTATCCATAGATGTGTGCTGTATAAACACAGCACACATCTCCTACACCTTTCTGCCAAAGGGTTGTCAACAAAGGTAATTCAACTTCATCCCAATAACACATTATTTACATTATTAAAAAGAAGCAGCTAAATTTCAATGAGTCTTTTGGACTTGTGCTCCTAGTGAAGGGTTTGGCAGTCAGGCTTGCTAAATTGCAAATTGTCGCACACAGAGTGTAACACCTCTGGGGAAACCTTTTAACTCTCCTGTCATGGCATTTATCACGGTTTAACTCCAGTCAGTCACGTAGCTTGCTCGCTCACTCCACCCCTTTCCTCCCCCCCTGCTCCTGGAGGGATGGGGAGGAGAATCGAAAGAATGTAACTTCCACGGGTTGAGATAAGAACAGTCCAGTAACTGAGGTATAACACAAACCACTGCTGCTACCACCAATAATGATAATGACAAGAGAAGAGAAGAGAATAAAACCACTCACCACCTGCTGACAGATACCCAGCCTTACCCAGCAGTGTTCTACCGCTTCCAAGTGACTGCCCCCAATTTATATACTGGGCATGACGTGCTGTGGTATGGAATACCTCTTTGGTCAGTTTGGGTCAGGTGTCCTGTCTCTGCTTCTTCCAGGCTCCCCCTCCTCCCTGAGAGAGCATGAGACTCAGAAAGTCCTTGGTCAGACTAAACATTACTGAGCAGCAACTAAAACCATCGGTATTATCAGCACTGTTCCCAGGCCGAAAGTGAAAAACACAACACTGCACCATCTACTCAGAAGGAGAAAGATAACTGCTACTGCTGAACCCAGGACAGCATTTCCATCTGTATACTTATTTACTATATCTATCTGTCTCACAGAAGTTTCAGGAGAATTAATCCTTGTAAAACTCTAGTCAGATATCACTAAAAGAGAAGGAAAGACTGGGATTTTCAGGGGTTTTGGTATGATTGCACTGTATTCTGGATAGACAGGACTATGGGTTACACAGATTCCCGCTGTACACCACAGGGTAAAACCAAGGCACCTTTGGAGCATTCACAGCCACCAAAGTCCTTCACTAGTTCCCCAGTAGAAAGGAGAAGGGAAAGTGTTTGCTTCACTTGATCTTCTGGGAAACACAAAAGTTTCTTCTTCCACTTACCTGTTCTTGCCAGAGTTTCTAGCACCCAGCCATGATACCACACATGGAAAAATGAATGTGCACAAAACTCAAGTGGTACTAAAATTAAATTTCTGAGAAAATTTATCCAAACAAACATACTTACACAGTTTGCACTTAATAAAACACCAAATGCTTCAGAAGCACCTGAAAAGCAATAATTTGTCAGCAATAAACTTTCCCATATATTAATTTACTTCCTGCGATGCAAAACACAAAGTCAGGTCATGACTGCCATGCAAAAATGCCCAACTCTATTGACAACCATGCTCAATTACGAAAAATAAATAGTGGAGTCTCTATCAGGTCCCAAATCACTAAATCTATTTAATGTTTCTAAAGTGGTGCTATATTGATTTAATGATGCTATTAGTGATATCTGCAGAGAATGTACGAATACAAGCAATTACCATTTGGGATATTCTTTCTTGGTAGAAAAACCACCTAATTCCACTAATTGCCTCTACTTCTGTTTCTGTTAACTGTACACTGTATACATGTTAATAAAGTTATTATCAGCAGCAATAAATTTTAATTAACATTCATGAGCAGAAATGTAATTCAAAACAAACATATTCTGATTTATTCAATTCATTCCATAGTTATTTCCACAGTCAAAGCATTATTCCTAGGTGTCAATTAACAAAGCTATCTGCAACGTTCCTGCAAAGAACAATAAAAAAGCCCCATACCTGAAACAGGTATCTAGAGATCCTATTCTTAACTAACGCTGAACAACAGACCGTTCGTTAAACACTCCTATGAATACATAACAGAAATTATTACTACTCAGACTTCCAGCTCAGAAAATACATTCTATATTCTGAGAAAGTGGGGAAAAGCAAGTATGAAGAACTGGAAAACCAAATCACTGGTTCAGGGCCATCAAACAGGTTTAGAGCACAGCAAGAAATTAAATCCAGATCTCATGAAAACTGGTTCAGGGCTTTAACTACAAGCCATTACAGATATGACTGATTAGTCATTGAGATTTTATATACTTGAAATGTGCAGCAGTTTCAGAGCTTGTAATTTCAGCTTCCTCCCTGCATAAAACTACAGAAATTGGAGGAGGTGCTTCATGAATTTGGAGGAGGTGCTTCATGGAATTGGGAGAATTAAAGATATCCCAGAAACTTGCAGTTCCTCTTACTTGTTTAATCCACATTTTCATGACCAATACTGACTCAAGGATATTAATGCACAATAAAGTAGTCTTTTTCCAATACAGCAAGTATAAATGTTTGACAGTATACATGAATTTTATTAACTGATTTGTAAGACAATTAGAGGCCTTGTTTAAAAGCTAGCAAAATGAATGTGAGTCATTTTTGAGCTCCAAGGAAATTCTGATAAGGTCCTGCATAGGTGCATAAGCTATGGCTGCACAGTTGGCTGATTTCCATGCTACCTTACACAATTTCGGAAATATTAATAATCCTCTTTTCAGAGCAATTAATACTCTTCTTTGCAGGTTATGAGGGAAATAATCCTTAAAAGCTTTAGGTACTTTGAAAAACCCAATGTCAATGCCTAAAATCAACCCTCTCCCCATTCCAATAACTAGTGATATTACATATATTCCAGACTGTGTATATTGAATTGATTTCACAATATAATCAAACTAGACTCACACCACAATTTAAAAAGGAACTAAAAGATTTAGGTGTGACTAATTCCTTACAGTCTATCACAGGTTTTCTTTTTACTGGCACCTTAGTAATCCTGATCAACGTCATTTAATTCCTGGTAGGCACACAGCAAACATGATTGGCAATCCTATACATTTTACTGCTCCTGTTATATACATGCAGATATAAATGGACAATGTGGACGCACTGTTGGAACTATGAACCTTCAACCACACTGACAAAAGTTGTCATAAATGGACATGTGGAGAAGGTACCAGACATGACAGAAAATGGCATGGTGTTATTAGATGTATTTAACCGCCAAGACACACACCTTTCAGTCATTGCCACTGTTGCAGTCATTCTAAGTGGGCAACAGTAGCTCTCACACAACATCAAGAAAATTGTCAGTAATCCCTGGGGTCCACCGCTGTTATAATGGGCACTGGTGGAAAAGAAGGATGTGTTGGGTAGAAAGACACACCATCCTGACGTAGCAATAGTGGCAGCTAAAACTCCTTCAGTCTTTCAGAACAACTATGGAACTCACAGCATAAATACAAAGCAACAAGATGGCACTTTTTACAACTGCTTCTCACAGTATCATGACATTTTAAGTGCATGTTAAAATCCATGAAGCACAGTAAAACAATTATGCCATTTCTGTAACATGCATTATGTGCCTAATATGAACAGAATGAGTCAGTCTATCAGAGATCTAAATCTGTTATATGGACAACAGACCAGAATTCTTTGAAAAACACTATTGCTAAATTTATTATTTAATTAAAATAATACTATCCCTAAGAAAATGAAAATTTTTGAGGGGTACAAAACATTTTTAGTGCAAATTCAGAGTAAGCAATTTGATTTTAAACAAATTTTTTCTGATTTTTTTTTTCTTTTTTATAAATCTTCTGAGGTGAAACTTTAAGGTAGATTTCAGATGGATCAGTATTTACAATTCCTTACTGCGAGAGTCACCCTCCAAGAGCACCAATGCATACTGAAGCTCAAAATCTGTATTTTTTTATGGAAACATAAACTAGAAAATAGCTTTTTTAAAATAACAGAAGCTGAGAACACTAAAAAAACCCAAAAACCCACAGAAACAAAACCTAAAACAAAACACACACACACAAAAAAACCCAATCAAAGTCAAACTACCTATAAAAACTTCTCTATTTCCTGTCATGTCCTTGCAGAATACTGCCTTTTCAAGGACAAATCCCATGCTGGCTATAAAAGTTGGTTTCCATCCTTGAGGCCCCATTTGTGAGCTTGCTTTCAGAAGCCTTTGCCACACTGCCATTTCCATGCTAGCTGTCTCTATCTGTCCATCCCTTCCCATTTGATTTGGAGCGATTAATGAAAGTTTCTACAATTTTCGCCTCTGCCTTGGCATTTCAATTGCCCCTGAGGACCTGCAACTCTGCTCTTCAGAGGATGCCACCTAACTGAGCCTAACTGAGCCGCTAGCCTCCAGAGACAAGCAGCGAAGCAGCTATCCATCCAGCTGGATGGCCATTCTTGTTTGGTTGAATACATACGACTGTGCTTGAAAAAATTAAACCCTTATCCAGCCTGTCACATCTTTTACAGGGAGAGCTAACATAAGACAACTTTTTAAAAGCCCTCATATCCCTTATGTTAACATGTTGAAAGGAAAACAGATGCTTGATATTCTCTTTCATTGCTAATAACATAGCTGATAATTTAATACAAAAAGATTTTATTAGAGATGGAGCTGGTTGTTTCTTTGGAGTTATTCTTGCTCAATACTTCTTATTAGAAGATTTTGAATGAAGCTCCTTTTAACTTTGACAAAATTTTACATTTGGATTGAAACTTTCTCCACTGAGTGTCTGTCAAGCAGATGATTTATTTTTTTTACAAGTGTTTCAGCAGAAATGATTCAGGCATTTCTGAACAGAAGCGAACTCAAAAATACTCATTCACTGATGAAACTGTAACAAAATCAGCAGTTACTTTAAGGACACTTCACAATAACAGCTTGCCTTTTAATAGAATTATTTTAATTATTTTTTTTTTTTTTTTTAACCCAGAGATGTGTTTGATACCATCCCAGTAATAAAACTCAGTTTTTCCATGCAGGAGCCCCCTGAAAAAATGTCCCTCCATAGTAGAATGGAAAGTCCTAAAGGTTTAACAGAAATATTAATCACAGTTTCCGCCTTCCAACTCAGAGCCTTGACTTGTCTGAACAAGTTTCATACATGGAGAGTGACTGAGTATGGTCCAAGCCACAATTACAAAGACCAAGGAAGACTCTTCCTGAATTTCAATGCCAGTTAATGTGTGCCACTGGATTCGAACCTGTGAACTAATAGGTTAGTGTCCTAGAGCTTTAAGGTATTTCTTTGGTGGTACTCAAGTGACATGGAAGTGAAGGAAACATGAAAAAATCAACATCTGAGGCAAGATGACAAGAGGAGAACTGTTTTGGGAAGGAGCAGACTGGGACAAGAAACTGAGAGAAGGATTGCAAGCAAGTTGAAGATGGGGAAGAGAGTGTAATTTAAAAACAAGGAAATGGAGTCTGTGAAGAGTAATATAAGGAACAAAAGAATTGTATCTGTGAAAGCTGCACAAGTCATAAATTATGACCAATGAACAAGAAGAGTCTTTTGTGTTAGAAGAGTTTGTGAAGCAGATTTAAAAATCTAAAATATTTGCTTGAATGTCTTTGGGATTCTGTATAATGTAACATTTGCTTTTTTTGTGAGTGGGTTTTTCTCATTTTAACTTTTCAAGCTGGAAGTTACACACTGAAATATGGGTTGACATTAGAGTTGCACCGTCAGAACATTAAAATGTAATTGTTAGCACAGAAGTTTCCTACACTACTTTAATTTCCTGCATTTCAGTCCAGAGTTGAATATCTGTTTGTTTAGACATATGAAAAATTTTTCTCATGTTTGAACACACGAGAATTGAAAAGAAGTCACAAAGAGTTTCTGTTTCTGACTCTCTGGCAAACACACTTGTGTTTAGAAAATTGTCTTGCAGCACAAAACCCTTGAAGTTCCCTTGAAATAGATCAATTCACTTTAGGAGCATGTGTAAGCATATTGTGATAGCTGTGATCACAATACTAGTAAGACACCATCAGCTTTAAAACACAATAGTTTTGATTGTTGCAGATGGTATCAAAACATTAACAAAGTAGGGTATGCTCCTTGGTATTGGTTATTGGTGCAGCTGTTAAGTTAATGAAGTCAGTATATACTCAGTTTTAATTGTAGACACATTTTATTTGAGCTTTCATAGAACAGCTGTGAAATAAGTGCTATAATTAATGTTCTGTGGATTACACTGAAATCCATGTGCATATTTTATACATGATATGTTATAACCTCAGTTCAATTTATTCAGTTTTTGGTTCTTAAGATGAAAGATCATCAGACAGTGATACTGTCTTCAGAAAACTTTTAAAGGTTTCAAAGTAATTTTCATTTGTGCTTTCGCCTGCCAAGTCACCATCAATAAAATTTATTATTAAATCATTTTTTTTTATGAAATTAATGCCATTTTTACATACCTAGATTTATCAGGTACTTGGCATGTTAATATGGGAGTCAAGAAGGCTCTTCCAGTTGTACTTGAAAAAAAAAAAAAAACTCATTCTAGCTTTTTTTTTCGATATTATTTTCATATAGGGTGTTCCAAAATAGCCATTCCTAAGAAACTGTCATATAAAGGATACAACATCAAAGAGAAAATCAAATGTTGACTCTAATTCCCTTGGACAGGCAGGTAGGCAAACTAGCACAAACAAAAAGTTGATTTGTGGTATTTTAATTGCAGCTTATTTTTAGACATTCTCAGTAAAATGCTTTCTCCTATAGGGTAATTGGTGGTAGGGAACTCAAAAAACAAGAGTTGTCAGCACTTCTGGGAGACTCTGAAACTACCAAAGAATAACCTGAGATTTTCTCAGACTCAGAGAAGTGATTTATGGATATAGTCTTCCTTCCTTCCTATTTCTGTTTTCATAATGGCATTTAGAAAATGTTTTGTTTGGTTAGCTTGCTTTTTTTGTTTTCAAATGAGAGTTCACAAATTCAGTTACACAGATTTCACCAAATAAGGGCCTTATAATAGTGTCACCTAGGTTTCTTGGGGATAATTTTACTTATACATTACATAATTTATTGCATTGTCTTGTGCATAGGATTATATTCCAGAATTCTCCTTTTTCCTTGTGTGACACTGAAATGCTCAAGTGACTATTCCAGAAGGCAATGGGGAACTAAAAACTACAGGAATTTTGTCTTCGTCGTAATTCTTTCACAGAGACAAAGATGCTTCCCACATCAAACCTCCTCTTTGAGTGCATTTCTGTTGAATTTGGGGTGGGAGGGTGGAACTGAAGGAGAAAAAAAACCCAAACATTTGTTATTGGACACTTAGGGCCACGAGAATTATGCTCCTCATGTGCTTTATTAACAGAAAAACACAGGGAAATTATTTTCTTTTGCAGCATCCTCCCTTGTCAGGAGGCACAACGGTAACTTCAAATACTTTACAAAGTAGACTGTAATGCCTAGCTTATAAGGGCAGAATTATGTGTAGCACTGTTAGACAGTCAAACACAGAGATTGTTTTTTTCTTAAGTATCAACCAAAAAAAATCAGAGGAATCAGAAATTGTTCAACACCTTTTAAAAAATCAGGCCACCTATATTTAGTTATTGAAATATGAGTTAACGAAATATGATACTAAATTTAGTATCTACCTCTCTGTGCATTCAAAAGTCATAGACTGACTATTCTGTAACTGCATGGAGGTCAGCCTTTTCATCCTTTGTGCTCTTGGCTCTTTTAAGATGTGGGTTAGGAAGATAGTGGGATTTATCTTTGTTACTATCCAATTTTCTTTGCTGATGGAACAGTCAGCCATAATTATGGGTTGTTCTTCTAAAATTCTATGGTGCTCAGAAAACCTCTCATTTGCCTTTAAGTTTTTCTCTACTTTGAGAATTATGACTCACCATATCGCCAAACTAGTTTGCTATCTGAACAGCTCATGTTACCATGGGATAGCTGCAGTGGTAAACAGATCTTTCTCTGCTCTCTACCCCTCTGAGCATTTTTCTCCTATGTGCAGTAGAAGCTTTGCTCCATGTTTGTAGAAGGTAAGAAACAGTCTCCAGGGGATACTAGAACCTTCCTGTGCATATGGTGGAGATCAAGCTGGAAGGAATGAGGAAAATTATGGTTTTGTTTTTCCCAGCATACTAGCTAGTACAGTTGTATCATAGCATCAAAAGCAATTCATCGTATCTCATAACAGATGTTCTGTGTATGTCTCTCACAAGGTTGGGAAAGCCAGGAGAGAATACGAATCTACAAATCCCTTCTGATCTTTATTCTACCTCTGAAACTACAAAACTACATTAAACTTGCATGAAGCACACATAGAAAAGTAGTAGAAGCCCTCTCTGATGGTCAGTTCATCCTTCTCTCAGTAGCCGGGAGACTTATTTTTAAGAACCTATTTCTCTGGTTTCCTTTGGACCAGTTCCTTACGAAGCCAGTAACAGTGGAGAATAAGCATATAGATGGTTTCAGTATAAGGCTAAGATACTCACATCTGTTGCTTCCCTATGGCTCTCTCAGTGGCTATGTCTTCTGCAGAGAAAAGGTAACTCCCAGCCTGTTCCCTTCTGTTAAAAATTGAATACCACTGCATTGCTGGTTTGCCTTTTGATGACTATTGTTCTGGTAGTAGCATACTGCCTATACCTGGATATTTCCAGATACAGCCTGTTATTTCTTCAGGCAGCAGCAGAAGTTTACACCTGGGTTGTCCATGAAGGAATAGAACGGCCTCACCATCCTTGAGGTGCTTGGCTAACTGCAGTTCAGCTCTGTCACTGTCTCTTACTTAGATCGTGGTTAAGTGAAACATTCAGTTTACAAGTTCCTCTTATAGAATCAAAAAGACCATTGTGGAATGATATAAAGCTGTGATACAGAACATGCTCCATTCTGCTGCTTCATAACCTTTTCAAATAGGTTAACTTTCTCCCAGTCTTTCTGTTGGACCACCTGTCATCCGTCTGCACTTCTGAAAAATTAGGAGGCTCAAGTCCCTGGAGGTTGGTCTTTTTCATTTATTTTATGAAGCAACTTCTTCCCATTGCTAACAACTCCAGTTTGTTAATTATATGCTATAACTGAAAGCTTGCATGCTGCTTGCCAAAGGCCTGAAGAATTATGTATCACATTTACACATAATTCTGCTTTTCCCCCTACAAAATTTTCTTATAACTCTAATTATGCAGCTATGAGGAGCTGAATGAGTCTATCCAGATGTTCTAGGGGAGGACAAAATATAGTGGTTGCCACTAAAATTATACAGTTATGTACTAGAACATAGCAAAGTTTTCAAAAACTAGAATTCGGGAAATACTGTCCTCCAGTACCTGAAGGAACTTCTCCTTATAACTGGGGAGTGGAAGAGAGAGAGAAGCTCTTATGCTACTCTAGAGCTACAACTTCAGTGCTGTTGCAGACACCACCGTGGGGGACAAATTCATGCAGGCAATTATTTTCTTCAAAATTCACTCCCTGTCATTAATTTATAGTCTGCAATTTCTTAACAAAGAACAGTGAAATATCTAAATAATAATAATAGTGCTGCTCAGATAGCTTTCCATGTGGCAAAGAAAAAGAGTACATTATGCTCTGCTTAAAAGAAGAGAAACTGAATCAAAAGATGTACAAAACAAGTAAAAGAAGAGCTCAGAAACAACTCAGACTGCAGATGTGCTGCATCTGTTTGCTTGCCCACTGGGAACATTGAGATAGAGAGATTAAGGCCTTTATACAGAAATGGTTAGACAACTAGATCAGATAGATACACAAAATGCAGCTAGGTTGACTTCAAATCTATAGCAGTGATACACACTCTAACAGAGGGGTGAATATAATTCACTGACTACGCATTAAACATTGAACATATATGCCATAAAACAGTTCAGGATCTTACAGTGGTGGAGTAAAACCAGAACTGAAACTGACCTGGCAAAGGATACACACAAATGAAATTTTAAAAAGCTGCTTGTCACTTCCCTGTCAAAGAAAAATGAAGCTGCTACTCATAAATATACAGTCCATTCCTGATTATATTAAAGGAAAAGGTAAAGGTATGTTGTGGGTTTATTGCTGATGTGAAATTATGAAGAAGGAAGCAAACATAAAATTTGCCATTCAAAATACATGTGTACCTTGACAAAAACTCTAAGTAAAAGTGAGCTAAAAGCAAAAATAATGTAGTCTAATGGCTATGGCTTCTGTGCCTTATAGTAGTCTTTAAAAATAACCCCAATCTATAACTTCACAAGTGAAGATAAAAGACATAAAGTCAAGTTTTTATAACTGCATTTCTTTAAATTCCATCACTACCTGTAAAAATAAGCAAGCAATGAAAGTCACCTCTTCTCAAGTAATTCCTCACTATTGTCATAAATAACTACACTATGCAAAAAAATACCTTTATTAGCAAAAATGCTTCTGCCTTTAACATTCACTTTGGAAATATTGAGAAATGTAGCCTTATAAGTTATTCATAACATCAGAATTAATGCAGTCACTATTCCTGACTTCTGATTAAGTGCTATCTTGTAACCTAGTAACACTAGAAATAATGACCATATGATCATTTTCTGCAAATTGAGTCAATGAAGAGAAACTTTGCTATGTCAAGATGCAACATTACTTGCCCAACAGAAGTACACCTAGAGACGCATCCACAGTCGTGCAGACAATTTTCTTCTGTGTCCCTATGGGATAGTGTGCGCAGGCAAAGTCCATTTCTAACAATGTGCTCATTCTCACATTTTGACTAGTAAAGGCAGAGGTAGATAGTGATGAAGGAACAGAAATTTACAAACTTAGAAAACTGAAAATAGGGATTGAAAGTGAGGGTTCTTTTGTCAGCTCATTCTCAGTGATGTTAGTAGACAGAATTCACTCAACACGATCTTGAGCTGTAAATCCTCTGACAGACTTCCATATAGAGTTCAAGACCACAAAAGCTTATAAAACCATGTCCTTCATCACTGATAACTCATCTTGCTAGAGGCTTCAATATAAAAGACAAGCAAAGGACACAGAGGAAAAAAAATCATATTAGTATTGCCAAGACTTAGGACTAGAGTTGTGCAAGGACTCCCAGCAAATTCCAAAATTAAACTATTCCTCTTCCTTGTGAATCCAAAACAGTGAAAGGGCAATTTCTACAAATTAATCAGAAAGTACCTCAGATGGGAGAAATAAATAAATAAATACAAGTAGAAAGACAAAACAATAACGGTGTGCACACATGTATTATTACATCACATTGGTTCGGGAAGCATAACTAATTGCAATCACTGAAGCAGGGAAAAAAATCTCTGGGAATGGGAACTAGACAACCATTACTCAGTTAATGCAGAAGTCAAAAAAAGAGACCTAATTACTTGTGGAAGGGAAAAAAAAATAGCCCAAGGGAATAAAATCATAGATGGTCGAAGAGGTATTAAATGTTAAAGCAGAAACTTGTCATGGCCATAGGAAAAAAAAAGAAAAAAGAGATGGAGATGGAGAGGAAGATAGAGGGAGAGGGAGAGGGAGAGGGAGATGAGAGGGAGAGGGAGAGGGAGATGCGAGGGAGAGGGAAAGGGAGAGAGAGAGGTGAGAGGGAGAGGGGAAAAAAAAGGAGATGGAGAGGGAGATGGAGAGGGAGATAGAGGGAGAGGGAGAAGGAGAGTTGAGGGAGAGGGAGAGGGTGAGGGAGAGAGAGGGAGAGGTGAGGGAGAGGGAAAGGGAGAGGGAGAGGAGAGGGAGGAGGGGAGAGGGAGAGGGAGAGGAGTGGAGAGGAGAGGGATAAGGAGACAGACGAGAGGAGAGACTAAAGGGAAGTAAAAGAAAAGAAAGGCGAAAAAAGAAGAAAAAAAGAAAAAGAAAAAAAGAAAAAGAAAAAGAAAAAGAAAAAGGAAAGGAAAGAGAAAAAAGAAAAGAAAAGAAAAGAAAAGAAAAGAAAAGAAAAGAAAAGAAAAGAAAAGAAAAGAAAAAAGAAAAGAAAGA
>JANRGW010032381.1:0-21420 GCA_024733675.1 Psilopsiagon aymara
GTCCTCTCACTACAGTCCCTAATGAAGAGTCCTTCCCCAGCATCCCTATAGGCCCCCTTCAGATATTGGAAGGCTCCTGTGAGGCCTCCACACAGCCTTCTCTTCTCCAGGCTGAACAGCCCCAACTTTCTCAGCTTGTCTTCATATGGGAGATGCTCCAGTCCCCTGATCATCCTCGTGGCCCTCCTCTGGACTTGTTCTAACAGTTTCATGTCCTTTTTATGTTGAGGACACCAGAACTGCACACAATACTCCAAGTGAGGTCTCATAAGAGCAGAGTAGAGGTTTAGTGTGAGGTGACCCTGCCCCGGGCAGGGGGGTTGGAACTTGATGATCTTAAGGTCCTTTCCAACCCTAACTATTCTATAATTCTAAAAGGAATCATGGGGAAAGGAGCTGAAAAAACAACCATATGGATATGTATGTGATTTGGCAGCAACATGAGTTGCCTAACAAATCTGTCTCTGAGGTTATGATGTAGGCTTCCAGACCTGAAGTGACACCCTGTCTGGCTAAGAATTTGCAACATTATAAGCCAGTTTACATCATGAGTACAGGTCAGTGCCAAAAGGCAAAAATGAACTTCTAAAATGCTGAGATGATGGCAGAATATATTTACCAGATCAGGATTTGTAAATATTTCCTATGCTATAATAAGCACCCCCTTTTAGATTGGAAGGTATAGACCTAAATGCCTAACTAGCCAAGGAAAACAAATTTATAGACAAGTTTATAAACAATTTGTACTTAAGTTTATGTATATATTCAAGAAAGGACAATGAATTAAATGCGAAACTGACAAGAGGAACAGCAGTAAGTCTTGAGGGTTCCCAGCTCTGAGTATGACAAACAGATATCCTCTCAAATGTTTCTTGGCCTTGACTTGGGGGAGGAAGAAAGAGAAGACAAAATCAATAAAAAATATTGCAGTAGACTAATACTATTGCACCCAACTCTGAGAATCAGGTACGATTATTTTTACACAGAACATCTAACACTACACACATCAATGTACTGGCAATAATGCAGCACTCACTACTAAATACAAAGCTGAGACACCTTTGTACTAGCAACCTTGAAAATTTTGTATACAAAAGTCTCCTTCTTCTAAAAGCTCAGAAAAATCAAGATGTAAGGCCAGATGAGGAAAGGAAGGTAACTGAAATAATAAGACATCTGTAGTCCTAAAATACTTCAGAGCAGATGCTCCATAATACTGTCTGCCAAAAAATCAGTGCAACTCTTTGTGAAAGCACATCCTCTACAAACATTTCCTTCCCTATCATTGCTTTTAATTACTTGTCCTTTCTTTGCAGATGGCAGCTTGTGGACAAGCTATTTCCTCATGAATTGCCAGTCATCTGTTGGCAATCAGGCAAGCACCTACTCTTTATTCATTTTACTGCATTGACCTCTGAAACCACACCCAACTCTTTTTTCTGGGCTACAAACGAGTGAAATGTGATCACACAGAATGTCTATCAATTAATTTTCAATCAATCAATCAACATTATTAAAAAAGCACAAGTTTTATTCATATTTGACCACAAAATGCTTTAAGAGACCCTCGGTTGCAGGAGCAAAATTCACCAATTCCTGCACTTCTGAATCAGAAGTGAGGGACGATCTGTAAAGAACAGAAGGAAGCTGGGCATACAAAATGACAAGAAGCCTACAACCACAGAATACACAATGTTTGCCTTAAGCTATACTCTTTTTTGTAAGAAAGCAGTGATTTCCTGCTCCTCTGCCTCAAAGAGGAACACCCTCTAAGCACTTCAGTAAGGACCTGTTATAATCATTCTTCTGCTAACAAAAAGAGCAGACTAAATTTTAAAAGATGCAGCATGAGAGCGGTAATAAACAGCAAATGGCAATGCTATCCCTGTGCAAATATTTAGCTAGTCCATCTCACTACAGGCCAGGCCACTAATGTTCTGATTTGATTTTATAGGTGATCTTCCTGTGACTCAGACACCAACCTTCAGAATACACTCCCTTTAAGAACAGACCTAATGAGTTCCACAGTCATCTTTGAGCCCATAAAACATATGTATCTGGAAGAGTACCAACCTGACTCCATTCTGGGATATCTGCCTTCAGAGGAAACTCAAATATGGTATCAATGTAATCTGATTTTCTTTCTTCCTCTTATGTCTGCTTCTACACGTATAAGATTTTGCCACAAGTTCCCCTTGTCTGCTGTTGCCATCTGTCCTTCCTTTTCCATGTTTCATGGACAGACGCTAGCTCAAAAGCCATCCATATAATAGAACATTCTGATACTTTTTGAGGCCCCCAAAGGAAAGATAGAAGGCACATTAAAATTACTCCCAGCCTAGGCCTGAATCACAAGCAGATGGCTAACCTTTTCCTCCTACACCTTTTCCCTCTACATCAAGAAGTATCAGTGAGTAATGAGCCCCCACACCCCAGGTGGCTCCTGGTTACTGCCCTCTCTCTCCAACCAACTGCATAAGAGCTAAAGCACCCTGAAACAAAAATACAGAGATGCACTGGCATCTGCATAATCAAACAAGAAAAGGAAAAGCAGGAGACGAAAATCCCCCAAGGAGGGAGAGGACTTTATACAGAGTCCCCTGATAAACAGAAGGAAGTGAAGTAGTTTCTGTAAGAACTTCCTAACATGTATAATTCAAACTGAGATGTGCTTCTCCAAGCGAACCCAGGGCCTTAGCATAACATAGAGGGCTGGTACATGAAGGACATACAAGTCATATGGGGAAGTACATGATGACTCAAAGCTAAGGGACCAGATCCTCCACAATGTATTCCTAAATCAATGATGTGAGGCCAAATTGCTCTAGCCATGCATCTGAACCTAAACAGCCACAAGGCACTGTGAGCCTCCACTGATACATCTAAGAAAAGTGAAGGGGAAGAATCTCTCTCTTAGGACACAAAATCAAGTTTTAAGTTATGGAGAATTTCACGTCTCAATTTTGAATATATTCTGTAGCTGAAATATCCTTTAGGAATTCAAAATCCCCTCCTTGTGAGCATTACTGCAATTCAGGAAATCACTTTCTACAACCCTAAAGAATGTGAAGTTCAGCTGTAGAGAAGGGAAATGGTATACACATGCACAACATTGCATGTCCCTTAGCTTGCCTCCTGGGGAATAGCTGTCTTTGATCCCACTGGTACTAAAGTTTATTTCTCATGTGTTACAATAAATAAGTAATTTCCTGCTTTGCTGTCCAACTTTTAATTCCTAGCACTTCTAGATTTTATAGATTTCATCACCTTCATTCAGTAACAACAACTTCCTCAGTCCTTTGAAAGTTTCACTCCAAAAAATGACCTTCATGTGGAAGGTATTCTTGCTATTTATACTTAGTTAATGATCAGCAAATCTGAAGTTGTTCCATATAATCCCATCTTGCCAAGACTGGCTTACTTCAGAGTCATTGTATGGTATTCAAAAAGAAAAACCATCATAGAACTCAGAAACCTTGACATCTGAAAATTCATATTTCATAGTAAATTTCAGACAGGAAAATCTCAACAGAAGAATTTCACAAAAGTCTGCAATACATTGCTTCAAGAGGCGGATGGAGCAGTTTGGAGAGACAGTTTGGAACTTCCACAGCAAAGCTTATCTGTGTTGTGATGAATTTATATCCTCAAAACATTAACGCTCTATGTTTTCCAAGGACCTTTGAGAAGAAGGAAGGCAGAAGGTCTGAAAACAGCTTTAGGAAAAGTGGAATAGACGGCTCTTTCTCAAAGCAAAAAGATTGTATCTTGTTGCTGGGCTGTATCAGAAAAACTGAAGTGCAATTTTCAGTGTGACATTTAAAAAGCAGATCGATGGCATAAGAAGGCGAAAACTTAGATTATCAGTCCTGATAGGATTTTAAAGAATCTACTTTGAAGGCTGAGGAAAGAATTCTACCCTTTTGCAAAGCCAGAATTTTTGTGACCTATTAAAGCAGCGGTGAGCTCCCAGGAGAGCCAAGCCTGCCCCATTAAACTTAAGTGTCATAAGCAGAGAGAGAGATTTGTTGCTGGTGACAGGAGCATATACAGAGAAACACTGCATATAAAATACAGCCTTTGGCTCAGGAGGAACACTCTTCTATGCCAACAAATCCAGAAGTTGAGGAAGTGGTGAAAAATGCAAGTTTTGTTGACCACTCACAAATATCTATAAGCCATTTAGATGAGAAGGACGCTTCTGGGTCTCCAGGCTATGAACTCATTGCCTTTTCAGACACTTACCTTCACTTTTTTCTGGACTGCCTAGGACCAAGGCAAGCTTTTACTTGAACACAGCAAACTCTTCACCATAAACATGACCAGATCCTACTCATAATTTAGTTGTCTGCACCACACTAATACCGAGTGACCTGTTTCAGTACTGTTAACTGACACTAGCATCCACAGTGATTTCAGAGCCCTGCTCTGCACAATGACTTACAAGCTTCATAGATTCATGCTCCATCCAGATGAATGAAATGTTTACGCTTTGCTGTCAGGGACACCAAAGATTTCATAGCCCTGAACACAGTGGTTTCCCTGCACATGCAGTTCAAGATGTCACTCTTACTACCGTATCACTTTTTATGTCCCATACAAATGGTACATTCTATGTTCCACTTAAACAGGGTGACCATATTGTTAACATTTTATTTTTTTACCTACCAACTGACTTGTTTTTTGAAAATCAGCTCAGCTAGGTAGGAAACAGACGGATCTGAGTTTGGTCACTCACAAGTACAGATGGTTGAAATGCCATCATTGAAATATCATTTCACCAAAAAAAGCTTTTATTTTCTTACTGAAAAACATACACAGTGAGAAAGTGTAAAAACTCAGATTTACTCATAAATACCCAAGGTAATTTAAGAGAAAAACAATTCTTCTGCACTACAACATGGCTATAGTACATTTAGATATAGGCCACGTTTTCTGCTCCTCTCAGTGTAAGCTTTGCTACTTTGTCACTGTATGGTCCATTCAGCTTCCTATATGTTTCGCAGACAAGCAAAACCAATCATAAGGCTTCCATTCAACACAGAGCTCTTCCAGTTTCATCTTCTAATATGACCATCTCAGAAACTCTTTGCTGATGGAAGGGCATGAGGTACGCCATCCTGTTGACTGAAATGTTCTAGTTCTTAGCTGTCTCTCACCCACAGTATGACCTTCTTCTCCTCATGCCACAGTTTCCTCATTACTAACACAACTCCTTTCTCAAACCCTAAAATTAGACTTTAGCTCTGTCATTAACCCCAAAATTCTATCTTAAGTCTGTAACCCTGCATTTCCCCTAGCTGGCTGCATTCTGCAACTACATTTTCCTAGACTGTGCTCAGCCCCCGACTAAGTATACAAAATAGATGGGCAGACATAAAGTGATCTCTTCACAGGGTACTCACTTTGAAACATGCCTGTCTCATCAAAATATCCCTTGACTCCAAGAATGGAATTTAGCCACTCATGAAAGTAAAGTAGTGCTCCCCCATATATTCTTCACATGCTAACATAGCTGGTTAGTTAGATAAGAGGAAAAGACACTGTTTCCGTAGACTCCCAGTGAAATAAAAGTATCCCCTAGACAAAGGGATCATGCTCCAGTTAACTCCTCTGGCAGATAGAGCAACTGAAACTCAAATTTACATCCCTGGCATCTGCAACAAAACCAAGAAGGAGAACAAACCTTTAAGAAGAGAGGAAGGAAGTCCAGCAGCCTTCTCTGTTGCTCTTCTGGGATGAGAAATGGAGCCAGCTGCACATACTCTACAAACTGTTTGCCTAGAGTCTCCCACTGAAGGGTATGGCTCTGAGGTGGCTTGTCTTTGCTGTTTACAGGCTGTCCTGGCACTTCAGCTTTGTCTCCATCATCAGGGCTTTGCTCTTGCTGTTCTGCTTTGCCAGGTGAATCTTTCAGCCACATGAGTTCAGCTGCATTGTCCATGCTGAAATGAGACCTGAAGGTAAAATATGGTGTTATTTACAGTCAGTATCATTTCTTACCAGTCAACTGTCCCACAACACTAGACACTAACAGTTTTAACTATTGGAAGTGTGGAGTTTAGACGTATGGAAACACTGGCAGCCACTGACACTTTTCCAATTATGATGACAAAGCACTTTGCTCCTGGACAAGAGCACTACCACCTTGCAATCACATGAACAAGGTCTCTCCCATGAGACGCATGTCCATGTGCTACACAACTCATTGGCCTTTGGCAGGACAAACTGGGGAAAAAAAAAACATGTAAACCCTGTAAACCATGCAGGAAATATGGATTTTAGCCCCAACTTTGCCACTGAAGCAGATATCTCCATATACTTCAGTCACTCCAATCGCAAAACAAGTCATAGCTATTGTCATCATTAGACCTGCAACAGAAGAACACTACCTAGGAGTGAGATTAACACATTTCGCTGAATACAGATGCTAAGCTAAGCTGCGCATCTCCTATGCACTCCACACCTAGAGCGGGGATGAAGCACTGGCTGGAATAGGAACTGAGTGGAAAAGCCAAGGTTTCTCCACATGGATGTGCTGGCCCAAACAGGCAGCAACATTCAGCTCTTCTATACTGCAGATGTACAGCTCTGTACAAGAGGTAGGTGTTTTCACCACAACGTTGCCTGTTCTGCTCATCCTGTAAACTAAAATTGACATGCCTCAGTGAAGGAGCAAGGTGATTGCAACAGCCTCATTTCTATCAAATTGAACTTATAAGGGGTCCATTTTCCACTACAGGTAGAGGAACCCTACTGGCATTCTCACCTCAACCCTAGGCCACTGACACAGCCTTAAGTCCACAGCAGCCCTACTCCTTTGCCATAGCCTTCTGTGAACTCACATGCTACCCAGAGCCTACCGGATGACAACGCTTACCCCAACAGAAATCAGGCACCTCCAGTTTCCAGCAAAATCAGGCATATGCTTATTGATGTCTAGGAAATCATCTGACTACTCAAAATATGACAAATAAATCATCACATTGTTGGCAGGCAGCTGGGCAGTTTTAACCAAGATGAACATAGCTCATCACTTTACTAACTAAATATATGGTCTCTTAAGAGCCTAGAAACATCACACTCCCTCAAAGAAAAACACCAGAGTACCTCCATTTTTGGGAAATAAGTTCCTTCTCTACAGTGTCTCTTTGATTACCCTCCTAGCTTGTCAATAAAAATGCCAAAAAGCAAATTAAATTAAAAAAAAATCATCAGGTCTGCACTACAAAGACATGCACCTCGTAAATCTAAAAAAAAAAAAAATATTACAAGCCTGGTTTAGGAATTATGAGCCAACACTAATACTATATTTGGGATTCTCTTCCTTCACTAACCAAAAATTATACAGCTTGCGTACTGCTTGCATCCTGCCCACTCCAAGCCAGATGAACCAGTTTCATTTCCACACTCACACAGTAGCTCCACAGAGCAGAGATGAAGAGGGTGACTTTATCTTGTCACAGTGCACCACACCATCTGCATCAAGCTGATGGTCCCAGCAGACACCTACGCTTGGATGTAAAAGCTGATTCTTCACAGTACAGCAGAGGGAAACTTACTCTACCAGAGTCCATAGTCTGTCCTTCACCGGGAGACGGAGTCATATGAAATTTTGCTCAGCCTCCAAGGATGTCAATCTGGAACTTCCTACCTCAACAACACTTTCTATTCTGCTGCTATCGTTTTCCTTATTTATCTGTGTTAAGACAACACAGCTCTGTGAGCAGAAAAAGTGCAATGACTGTCTGCAGAGTAAACAGGAAGACTCTGTTCCTCATGACTATGTGGGAGTTACATTTGTCATATGTTATACTTAACCCTGGCATGGGGTTTTCAGCCGACTTGAGTCATCGTGAAGCTATACAGTGTATTGAGAAAGCCTGGCTACAGTTCTAGCAGCTTCAGCATAGTTCAGAGTTACTTTTTTAATGAAGCTGCTCTTACATCCCAAATGGCACCATTCTCTTCCTAAGGGAAGTCTCTCACCTTGGAAGCTACTCTGCTAAGCCTAAATCAATGAAAAGTAACAAGCAACTCACTCCCCAGTGACTATGTTCACTTTAGTCATTTATGCAGAGAAACCCAATGTCTTTTACAGAGACATTTTACAGATGGTGAAACTGAGGCACGGAGAGGTGAAATGAAGTGCTCATGCTGGCCTCAGAAGGTCAGTGACTGACCAATGAATAGCACTGCTTGAACTGTATTACATTGAATGGCACTGCAAAGTTGTTCACCAATTTTCTGTCTTTCTAGTCATAATTTATTTAGCAGGCCTTTCTTGCTGGTGGCAAAGCTAAGGCAAGCAGGGCTGGTCACTCAATAAAACCCTCACTTTATGAATCTATGTAATGAAAGAATCCTTCACCTCTCTGTGGAAACTATAAAAACCAAATGTGTACACACATCTTCATTAATGAAGACCTAATTGCAACAGACTTTGCAAGATATTTGACTGTGCATAGGAATTTTAATCTCCAGAAATACATGAAAGCAAAACAGGATTATGATTTACCTCATTTACTCCAACTGTTCAGACTACAAGAAGCACGTTAGACTAAATTAACAGTCCTTCTGATATAAATCTGTTGCCTTCACTTGCACTATCTTCTTTAAATATTCCTTCTTCAAGTAGCCTTTTCTGCATCTACAGTTTCATTCAGACTTCTAAATCCTTCAAATTTTCTATTCCTCTTGGATGATAAATATTCTCCTAGACTACTCCTAACATCACAGAGTCCAGCATTATGGTATCTTCAGTTAGTAGGGTAGCTTAGATATTTTGAAAAGGTTTTACATGTTGGCTCCTGCCTACGTCCCACAATTTGTCCTGATCATCAGTGTAAATTAATGTTTTATTTCAGTTTAGATTAGTTGTAAATATCACAATGATACAAAAATTAAAGTCTAAACAATAAAGATTTTTAAAGACATAAAAGTGAAAATACATCAAATAAACCTGGTGCTGTCATTCAGAAAGTAGTGTCAGGTAACAAAGAGGAAGTGGAACTTGTTCGTGTATTTTCCCTTTTGTTCTATCTAAATAAAGTCTTTATGAAATCACACTGCAAAGTGGCCATGCTTTTTCAAACTTCTAAGACAAAAGGGAAGAAAGGTTTTTTTTAATGAACCATCTTATCTCACAGATTCTATGCCTCTTTGTGGTTCACACCACTCTGTGCTCACAAGAAATAACAGTACCTCGTAATGACCACTATGCCAGACACTGACCATCTACTACTCTCTTAACTCTATCTCTCCTAAATTATCTACAACTGCCTTTCTTAAATTATCTACACCTATTAGTTCTATGTCTAGTCATCATACTTTACATATTTCATGAAGCAAACCTAAACACATCATCAAACATAGTTAAGATTTGATGTTGCTCTTCTTATTTTCTCCAGTAAGAGGGCTGCAACGAATTAAAACAAGTAGCAAAATTCAATATCCTACTAATCCATGCCAACTCCATTTAATTATAAATTCTATGGGGAAGGTATCCTCTCTTCGTAAGTCCGGCACAGTTCTTTAGGCAACAGGAACCTAACCTGACTGGTGCATTGGAATACAAATAGCTGACAAAATACAAATAACAGAGGGGTTTTAAAACACTTGTCTGCTTAGAGTAGGTTGAATAGTGTTCAGAGAACTAGTTCCATTTCAGTAGGACATGGCCCCTTCTTTTTCAGCAATATAAATATAATTGCAACTTGTTTCAAGAAGATATGACACTACCAAAGGAGCTGCAATCATTTACACTAGGACTTCATATGTCCAAGCATATTTTTCCTTCTTGAGTATGCTTAAGCTGGACAAGTCATTTCTGCAGTACAATCTCACAAGTAAGTCAGTTTTGAACACTTAGCTACATTGCTTTTCATGTTTGTTTGAAGAGCATCTTTAGGCAATCCAGAAGTAGCTATAAAATTGACATTGGCCCTCCCTCATGTACCCACTCTACATTTTTTTCTGCTTTAAAAGTAGCTTCTAAGTAGCTAATTGAGAACAGTTTCTTCGACTTCCATATGCCCCCACTGCAGCCAAGAGAGAAACAAAGATACTGGTATGGTCAATTCTGAGATGTGGTCTTCCTGGAAATGAAGTAATGCCTCCATCTCAAGAGCAAACAGAATACTTCAGGTTAGTCACAAACAATCTAGTCGTAACGAGACCAGGGCAATGCCGACCATCTCGTTAGATAAAGACATGCAGTTAAACGAAATTTAACAAGTCTCCACTAGCAGCAGCAATCCTATTATCATCCCTAGATTAAGAAATACAAGCAAATTACTGCTCCTTTTTCCTCCTTGTACGAAAATTTAGGGTGAACTTTGACTGAAACCTTTATTGTTTAAAAATGATCTTGCCACAACAAATGAGCTGCAGAGAGTACTGCAGTTTCCATCAACAGTTAACAGTCTCTTCCTTCTGTTTTCATAAAAAATCTCTGACATACCTAGGCTCCTAGATTCCGCAGCTCCTGCTGAAGTCAACAACAACATCCAGAGAAATGAGTGTTACTGCTTCTGTCCTACTAGGCATCTTGCTGCATGAAGCTCCCACTCTGCTCTTTAAAATTTCCACTGTGAATCACCTGATTAGCTGCTGCACTTATTTCCTGGGGAAAGCAGAAGTGAAGAACAAATGAACCACATGCTCAAGACCCACCAAGCTCTCAAAGCAACTTAAAATAATTCAGTTTATGCACAAAAGCGGCAGGCATTGAATGCTTCTCCCTGGGCCAAAAGTAACCAGGTATTTCCCCACATACTATGTTCACAAATAAGAGGTGCATGTGTGTGGGGGGTGTGTTGGTTTATTTTGTTTTTAAATTTAGGGTTTTCCAGACTGCTACAGGAATACAGTTCCACAAAGCTCATGCTTTCTGCGCAACCTGCGTCTATAGGACAGGAAACAGTTGGAATCCTTCCTCAAAGACAGTATCCTTAAAATAAATACATTTGAATGATGAGGTGAATGCAAAGTCCTTGACCTCACTACTAAAGTGGTCAAGACAGCAACTCAGCTCAAGAGCTCACTGACAATATATAGGAGCCTAGATTAACTACGGGGCTGGGAGAAGGTTACTTCCCAGTTGCCTAGTTGCTTTTTCTTTGCTCTCCATAATAACACATCTGAAAGGCTTTATATATGCTTTTTAAGGGGAGGTGGAGTTTAAACATTTTTAGTCAGGAAATTCAAGTGTTTTCTAAACTGCTTTTCCCTGCAAATTTTACGATAACTTTGAGAATCCATGTGATCATAGCCTCAGAGTGATTGAAACCTGAGGAGTTTTTACCCCAGGTGGTTAAAGCCATCTGGTTTTTGTTAACACCTACTTCACTCACATGCCTAAGAAAGTATTCAGGAGGAAAACAAGCTTTCTCTTCTAGCTAAGGTAGAGCAGTATCCAGATGGAGACTCCTGATGTTTCTGCAGGTAGAAGTGGGAAGCTATGAAGGTATCAATTCAACTCTTTGATAGAGTTAAGTAGTGAGACAGGACTGAGGCTGTCTGTACATCACAGGGACCTCTCAATGCAGCGATGTTTCTGGCCAGAACAATTCCAGAGGATTGTTCTCTTCCTTTACTGAGGAAATGTACTCATTGAAAGGAAGATCAACAATAGAGGCAGCAGCAAAATAGTGGGTTTAGTTCACCGCTTTATAGATCATACCAGGAATTCAGCAGCTCTATAGCTTTGCTGCAAATAGAAATATACAACCTGAGGAAAACACTCCAGTCTGTACAGACAGTAGCCTTAAGCTGACCAGGTTTTGGGAAGCCAACTATAAACCAACTATAAACCAACTATAATCTACAGAGTGTTTTCCAAGCAGATGCAATGTCAAACTGACTTACCCACATTTGGGGTAGCTCAAGTGAATGTTATGCTTTCGAGAGCCCCACGAAGCACACACAGGTCTGGCTGAGCTCAGTACTGCAGGGACATGGCTGTGAGGGCTCAGAGCACCTCTGAGCACAGGCTGAGGAAGCTTACACAGCCTGAGAAAGGCTGCACCATCACACCCACTACTTTTCTGCCTGAAGTCATCCATTCTTAGCTGATACTTTCCCAATTGCAATCTAGCCAAAACCACAGTGGCAAGATGAATGGCAGAAGCACAGACACTGTGAAGAGAATATTAATATCATCTCAGCACATAGATGTTTTCCCATTCCTAACTCAGAAACAAGCCTAAATGTACTCCACTTCCACCCTCTTAGTGTCAGTTTTAAACCACAAAACAGAAGATCATTTGCAGCAGCCCCTCCATAATGTTCAGTCAGAGAGGTTTATTTCCCAAGAGCTTTCCTGGGAAACCTATCCCATGGTGCTCCCTTCAGTAGATGCTGTCAGCGCTCAAGCAGACACACAGTCATTAGTAGATTTCTAATCCACACAGCAGAGGAAGCATCATTTCTCTTTTTCATCATCCACTAACTGCTGATGGGGTTAAAAGTCAGGAGTTTCAACATGCCCTCCCACTTAATCTCTGCTTCACTGGAGCAAAACAGCTGTAACCAAATTATCTGTGGTAAAAATAACTCAGGGGCAAAGACAAGCTAATAGCCAGTGTAGTAGAAGATAGTGCCACAACACTCTGTGTCAGTTTGGGCTCTTTATATTACAACCCCTTGCACTGTTCTTCTACCTACAAAAACAGAGAGAAAAATCCTTCCTTTCTTTGTCCTTATTCACCCAATCTCACAGAAGAAAAAGGGCATGTCTCTCACATACTTGCATTTGCATCTATATACAGGGCATCTAGTTCAAAGGAACCCTCATCTTGGTTTAAGGTTTCTAGAAAGATCACTAATAACTTCTCTCACTCGAGAGATACCTTTACCAGCGCCAACTGGAAACTGCCATCTGCTTGAGGCAGCATTCTTCATTAGATCATGCACAGCCCAGTGGAGATGAGATGTCCTGTCTGAGCTGAACATAGAGTGAGCTTCCTGAGGCAAGGATCTGGAGATAACTATAAGGCCAACCTAACTTGTAGCACAAATAGTTTCCCTAATATTGATTCTTATTAAACTTCTCATTTCGTTGTCACTCCAAACTCCACACACAAGTGGAAAACTCCTGTTTCATTTACATTAATATCACCCACACCGAGGTATCCTGGTCCAGAGCATCTAGAATCACAGCAGTTGTCAGCTTAAGGCTAGAGGTCAGCTACTACAGGTTTCTTCAGGGCTTGCAGTACATTTCAGTTGCATTAGCTTCACCAAACAGGCTGCCTAGTTACAACAAGAGCAACACATGCCCTCTGTCAATTGCTGTGAATTTATCATTGCCCCAGGGGCTAATAGTTCAACCCAACTGCAAACCCAAATAGGATGGAGTTTTGCTGAAAAGCCTTGTATCTTTCCCTTCAGCAAGTTTTTCTCCTTGTAGATGTAAGAAATCAAATGCAGTGATTTTGCTGAGACTACATTTTTCTGTTGCACATTCATAACCTTTAATCTAGAAAAAAAAAGCCAGTTAAACACGTCCCTTTCAACATTGCAGTGTCCAAAAGTTGAGTTAACTGCAGGGCTTTTATTCCTACTCTTCAAAATTCCTGCTAAAATCCATCTTTTTTCTTGGTAAAAAGAATGTTGATTAAAAAATGTTCCTCAAATCATTTTTCATTTCTTTGACATCATAAAGGGAAGCAGCTTTGGCTTTCATTCTCCTCCCCTCTTTTCAATGGCAGAACAGAAGCTGCCAGAGAGACCACAGAGAAAGGCAATGCAAAAATTTAAACCATCTGCTTAACCATCATATTCACTCATCATTTTTCTCAGCAACCTTGAAATCTGCAATGAAAGAGGCATTCAGCTCCTTCAGCAAATCTTCCCAAAGAAGTGAAAGCAGTAGGCTATGAAGTGGAAAGCCGCAGGACTGCATGCTTGAGCAGCTCAGCTCCTCTCTCTCTGGTGCACACACAGAGGAATGCAATGCTTTCATTGCAGTCTTCAGCACATCATGGCCAGTACAGAGGTCCAGGGCAGCAGGGATGGCTACCTCACCTCTTTGGCTTGGTTTTCTCTGGACAACTTCCCCGGGAAGGTGAGAAGTAAAAGCCAGCTTCTGCCAGTACTGCTAGGCATGACCACATTATTCAGATTGTAAGGTAACTTGCATATTTGTACACCTGCACAGATTACTAAATCTCAGCTTTAAATTAAATGGAGGTCATGCTGATGAAACCATGAGACTGGTAGCCAGTAAAGACGTACAGAGTATGTACAAAGCAACATTTCTCTGCCTATTGCCACCCATTGGACTTGAGCACTCTCAGTCTGGATTGGGAGGTCTAGTTACATGACTGACTACTCTGGCAGCATGACTGACAAACTGTTAAAAGACAGGGTAATGCAGAGTGCTGGACTCAAGCTCCTAAGTTGTCTCAGAAAGGGATCCATTTTCTTCCCTTGGCATTTCCACCTGAGCAAGGCCAGTCAGTCTGCAATTCATCTTTTGTTTCCAGGCATCTAGCCTTCCATGGCATTGGTAAGGTTTGATCAGCAGTAGCAATGTTGCATGCTAAGAATAATTTTGTTACATGAAATTCTGCTATTTTAAAACATTTCATTGGAAATCAGAACAAATTCCATCCATCAACAAAAATTTAAAAATCAGTAAATTAAAGTGGGATTTTTTCTAATGTTTTTGTTGTTTAAACAGGAATGAACCAAAGTATATCCAATACCCTGCATCTTAAAGGTCAGGCCGGAGCAGTGATTTTCAGCCTTTTTCAATCTGTGTAATCCTGAAGTAGTTTCCTATGAACACTCACACAACAAGAGGAAGTCTGCTGCTTGACACACACACCCACACACACACACTTTGTTCATCTCTTTTGGTTCCATTAAAAGTAGTTGGGCGGGGGAGGGAGGGGAAATCACTGGACTGTATAATCACAGAAATACCCCAAATAATTTTGAACTACATTTTTCTAAATTCTGTGTGTAATTAAATGCTACCAAAATTACTCCACAGTTAGTAAAACAAAATCAGCTTTTGAAGACACAAGAAAAAATAAACTATGCTTAAAAATAGGCTTGTAACAAAAATGAAAACACTCTTGGTTTCAAACTGTCAGGCTCAAACATCTTGATCAAATGAATGGATTTTTTTTTCTCCAGAAGAAAAAAAGTATCAAATATGAAAGTTCCTCTGGGATGCTGCTATTTTGATTAAATGTCACTTACTGACTAGCAAAAATGTTGTGCAGGAAAGTTTTAAGGCAGCTTGACTGAACACATGATCTCCCCACTGGAAGGCATGTTAATCTAAGGAGACTGAGGAAGTTGAAAGACAAAAAATAATGGCATACCATTTCTCCCCTCTCCTGTACCTCAGATTAACTTTGTACTATTGGATATCCAGGAATTCACTGTTTTCATGATCAACTCAAAAGTTATCAACTGGAGAAGTCATGTTACAAGAAATTTTTTATTAATATTTACAAAACAGAAAGGTAGACTTAACACACAGTATTTATCAGAAAATACCACTCTTGGACACAGCCTCAGACTAAAGATATAATTACATAAGTACATATTGACCAAGAGCTGTTTTCTTAGAAGATTTACTCTTCTTACTCTCTCTGCAAAAGCAGGACCAAACCCTCTTCAAACATCATTTTCTTAAGTCTCAGAAACTGGTGCTACTTCCTCTTTAACACACCTTTTAACTCTCTGCAAGGGTGCTGTGTAGCTTGCACAGCTAGAGCAACTAGCTCTAGCTCTTGTTGTCTTAGAGGAAATAGGGAACCTGAAATTCAGGCTAAACAAATTAAGCAAAATCCTTGCAACTCAAGTATAAGAGCAGACATTTTTCCATCTCTGATGTGTCCCCTACTATTATTTTTCTTTTCCCAGCTCCCAAGTCCATTTAGAAATGCCTGCTCCTGTGACCTTGCTCTGCTATAACCTGTACTCCAAGAGTCTTTTCACACACCCAGGAAGGCTGCTTTCCCACAGTGATAACTACTCAGGTACCTTCAAATAGCTAATAAGCATCCTTAATTAGCTGTCGCACCTTACTTATAGATGAGTCTAACAGTTCTACAAATATTCTTGTAGCTCTCAAACTATACCCATGTATTCTTCCCATCTCTTTAAATCCTTATTTATAGAACTAATATACTGCAATTTCATTTGGTTGCTAGCTTTTGCCATACAAAACTCTGGACAGAAGGAATGGGGACAAACTGATGAAACCAGTAGTTTTGCTACCTGGTATGCTCTGGTTTAAAAAAACTTCTTGAAGCCAAGTGGTTTCCCTGGGGAGTGGGGTTTCTTTTTTAACCCAGGAAAGGACTGCTTTTAAGGTGTTCAGATGACTCTGTTCCAGGCTGGCAAATAATAAGAAAAACTTCATCTCTACTTAACTTATAGCCAGATTCTATATTAGTGTTTTCTTTTGTGCTAGGAACTTGACCTATAGAGATATACAAAATTGCTACTGATGCTTAGCAGAAAGGTAGTGTTAGACTTGAAATTAATCCCTAGCTCCAAACACAGAAAAACTTCATTAAAGAAGCAAAACAGAGCAATAAGAAGCTAGTCATTGGCTGTGTGACCTTCTGCAAGCTCAGTGTATTCATCCGAACTTGAAAGCATGGCTTTCTCATTTGAGCAGAGGCTGCTACCACATGGAATAAAGGAGGAACTGGTAAAAGAAAGCTGTAGTTACCTTGCAGAGTGACTTACCACAAGAGGGAAGTGCAACAGGTTCAGATAGGAGTCCTTTTAGCTGTAATACTTTTCCAAGCCCAGAGAACAGTGGTTCAGAGCTGATAAATGGGCAAATTCCTTCTGCAAAGCTGCATGTTAAGATATCAGTTCAGACAGAGCATCTCTAAGGCTGTCTTTGCCTGTAAGAAGTTCCTGCCTGTAGGCAGGGAAATGTGAACAGCAGGCTTCACATGGAGGTCTAAGAAGGCCCACTCAGTAGTAAGAGTTTTTAAGCTGTCTAAAAACCAGACAGCAGTCATGAGGTAAACCTTAAATAATTATTTCATAGTGCAGGGTATTGCTCACTGTACCATGCTTAGAGGAATGTGCAAGATGCCTCTAATTTGGATGAAGCAGAAGTCTACCTTGTAAAAGTCTGGAAACAACATACATTCAGAATGTAATCTGCCAAGTTTGCCTCCTTCATGTCAACTATGTAACAACAAATTAATACCAGAACCTGGGTTCACACCATTGGCGAAGTTACCAATGGAAAAAAAAAATGCCACAGTCAGTCACATGGTTTGTGTTTTATTCTGCACTATTGTAGAAGTAGCTCAGAGATCAGAGCCATCTTAAAAGGCATCCAAAATAGACAGTTGATAAGTGTATGACTAAATAATATAAACATGTCAGGCTATAATGGTATTTTTATTTATATTTAAGTAATTATCCTTTTCAGTTTCCTTTAAACTTTTATTTTCTATTTCTACTTCATATTTTGTTGCTCAAGTGATATGAGAATAAAGATAAAAAATTCAAACAGCCTGCCTTTGCAAAGTACACGCATTCCTGGCAGAGACACTCAGAGCTCTTCCTTTCCCATGCACCTGTTTTGTCCATACAGACCACAAAATACAAAACAACATCTTACTGCCTTTTAGCCTGTGCCTGAGCTCCAGACATTACCCGGTTTGGGATCTCAGCAGTAACAGGGGCCGCCTTAATTCAGAGCATTTTGTGTTGGCACCTTCCTCCTCGAGCGTCAGCAGATGGCAGTACGACAGAAGGGCCGTGAAGGTCTGCCGTTACATGAGGCAGCGGAAATCATGCACAGCTAGCAGGTACGGGGTTCACTGTCATGGTATAGCAGCTTCTGTTTCTTTCCCTCAGTCCATCTTAAATGAGACAGGAGAGTACCGTAGCACAAAAGATGACAACTCACTTTCCTGTTTATTTACTTTCATCAATTTGAGCACTTATAGGATGATCTTTGCAAACTCCCACCAGTCTCTGGAATGCACAGGTTTCACTTGGGCACCCAGCAGTGAAGCCACTTGGAAAACAGTGGTCTGCTTTGACCCTCTTACTCTAGGCGTACAGATTACAAAGGTGTCAGCATGTAGCAGAGGGGATAAAAGATTGTGAATGAAGAATGGGCTTTTAGGGAAAAGCAAGTTACTTGTGAAATGGGTCAGCTTCAGCAAAGAAAAAAAATAGGAGTATTTAATAGAAGAGCATTTTTCAATACTTCTAAAATTAAACTAGTTGATGTTTTGTTTTGAAAAGGCATTTTTTCACTTAAACAAACATTGAACAAAAAGTGAGGCTGAGTAAAGTTGCCCAGAGAGGTGGTATATGTGCCACCCCTGGAGATGTTCAAGGCCAGGCTGGATATGGTTCTGAGCAAAGTGATCCAGTTCAAGATGTCCCTGCTCATTGCAGGAGGGTTGGACTAGATGACCTCTGAAGGTCACTTCGAACTCAAACCATTCTATGACTATATGAAACAGATTATCCTGAAATAAGTGTCATTTGTGAGAAGTCAATAATTTGTAGAGGGTTATTTGGTTGGTTTTAAACATGCAAACAGAAAAATCCTATTCATACAACTTTAATTAACGGTTTATTTCTGTATCTGTAAATCTAGTAATAGAGAGCTTTTCAGTACATGTTTTTCTCCCAAGCTGTAAATTCCCTGTAGGAACACACACTTGGGAACTATCTTGCTAAGGATTTAGAACCATGGGAGAATTTTATGCTAGAAATTTATGATTTTCAAATGAAGTATTTCTATGCAGATTCATTACATTGCAGCTGCTATGATTGGACAGCTTTCACAGGAGATTGTCTCTGAGCAGACATTTGTATAAATACACAGTTGGAGAGTCCAAATAAGTATGTTCCATATATTAATACTGGAGTAGTGAAAGGGAAGAAGTATTTTTCAACTGCTGAGAAACAAGTATCATTGTAAGCAAGATGCTGATTACCAAAGTTTAGATCACTTTTATTAGGATTATATCTGCTCTAAACTGAATGATGATTTTAAAAGACTATGGTCCTCTAAATCTCCCTTCCCCCCACCCATGGAAATGCCAACATCATTATTTAAAAAGCAAAAATGCTTTTCACAATTTTCTGTTACATTTTGATCCAAAAATATTTACACAAAGAAATTTTCAGGTCACATTTTGGTTTATTAAGTAATATTACTTCTATTAAACCCATTTTATTGGGTATTTTTCTTCCATACATCTTGAAAAGCTTATCGGAGCGATCAATATTACAATCTCCATTTCACAGGCTGCAAAGAGTGACATTAAGAATTGAAGTGACATACCCAAGGCCACATTATCAGCCAATGGCAGAGCCATAGATATTAACTGGGCTTCCAAAACCTAAGTCCAGAAGTCAATAATTGCAAATCTATTTTAATTTCATTATTTTATCCTCCTCTGCTTAAAATGATTTGAAACAGAATAAAAATGGGTCAGTGTTAAAATAAGAGCATGTTTGAAATTTTTAGATCACTTCATTTGTCACCTAGCTTCCAGTTTTCACCCTAGTTTTATTTTGAATCAGATCTACCTAAATGATGATATTTTTTCCTGAGACAGCAGGAGCAGATATGTTCCTGAGGATGCCAGCCTCTGTCCCCAGTATTTAAAATATGCATGCACTGCTCTTTGGTTCCTGCTACTAAAAGAAAAAAAAAAAAAAGAAACTAAATTTAAAAATCCATTCTGCAGAGATAGCATTTAAGTTTTAAATAATGCAGTTTTGTATCTCCTCTGTGAATCAAGGACCTCATTTCTTCTAGGCCCATAGATGACAGCTAGGATAAGTGATTGCCCAGGTTACAGCATTTTAATGTGGCTGATTCATGAGGTCCTGCAGCTCCTGACTACAGGGTATATTGCTGTCAGTGTTCTCAAAGGTGCAGGGGGGGTCTCAGGGTATAGAAAAACAGATTAATGAGGGACAAATTGATAATGTCTCCAGGCTTCCACAACCCACCTGTCCCAGGAATCTCAGAGAAATTCAGACAAATTTTCCTGGAAGATGTCAGTGGTAGCAGACTGATGTCGAGCTCATCTGGATACGTACCTGTGTAGATAGCACAACTAGAATCAGAGACCTGGTCTGGACAGTGCAATTAACTGTGACAGTCATGCAGCTTCCTTTGAAGTTTGAGGCCCTATGCTTTACTTACATAATGCAAAATCGAAGTAACATGAACTACTCCAGTAAAGTCTGATCCAGCATATCTGTTAACCAAGTAAGTATATTGATGTGAAGCATGTGAATAGTCTCTCATGGTTTAAGTTAAGCCTTTAAATGTTTTTCTGTGTTAGAATCAGAAAATTAAGTTCAGGGAAAATCAGAATTAATTTCTTATACAGTCTGAAAAGAGCTTTTCTGAAGGTGATAGTAAGGCAAAGTTTGGAGAGAAAAGTAGCATTTTGTTCAACAAACAGATACAGCATGAGAAAACACGTTTTTGGAAAGACTCACAAAAATTACCTTTGGGGGTTACTTAGGCCAGCCTTCTGTTTGGAGCAGAGCTAGCACCAAATCCAGACTAATCTAGCCATCTTGAAAACCTCTGAAGACTTATATCTCACCTACTTTGTGGGTATCTGCCCCAGTGCTGCACCACTCTTCTGGTGAAAAGAGTTTCTAACATGAAAGGTGGGGGCATTGGTTTTTTTTTTATCCTCTACCACTACCAAGAATAGTTTGTTTTCACGGTCTCTGAAGCTGTCTCTTACCTAGTTTTGGATTTCTATTAGATCGCCTATTAACCTCTGTGCAAGATTAAACAAGTGTGTTCCTCACCCTTGTAGGTGATGTGCCTTACTCCTCAAACATCCAAGTAGCCCTTAAGATGTTACCAAATTGTGCTTGGTTTGAAATCTGTTTCACAATTTATTTGTATTTGCCTTAATTATGTTACTCAGATTTTTATCTGGTTATGAGATGAGTTCTAGTGTCATTGTCATTCTGCTTCAGATCAGAAAATATCTACTAGATCTTGTATGGAGCAGAAACATACTAGCTTATACATGTCTTACTAGCTGCAAGGCTTAGAGAAGCCTAGAATCTTTGGATTTATAGAATATTTGTTGCTTTTGAGAAAGTTTTTTACCTGGTACTAGAGAGGCCATCTTAAAAGGAGAATATGGGAATTCTCTCCACAGTCTCCAGATTTCTTGCTGTATCTCCAAAGACTGTCAATGAAATGGCTAGTTCCTGGCTGCTGAAAGACCAGTACCCATTTTCACCTGGAAAACCAGATGACATAGAATCATAGAATAGTTAGGGTTGGAAAGGACCTTAAGATCATCCAGTTCAACCTCCCTGACATGGGCAGGGCCATCTCCCACTAAACCATGCCACCCAAGGCTCTGTCCAACCTGGCCTTGAACACCACCAGGGATGGAGCATTCACAA
>JANRGW010032381.1:28123-42140 GCA_024733675.1 Psilopsiagon aymara
GTGGTGAGCATTTGTATCCTCTTCCCTTGTATTTTCCCTGGTCATTATTGTTATTGATGGTAGCAATAGTGATTTGTATTATACCTTAGTTATTGGACTGTTCTTATCTCAACCCGTGGGAGTTACATTCTTTTGATTCTTCTCCACATTTCCCCCTCCCCCCCCTTTTTGGAGTGGGGGGGGGGAAGAAGGAGGAGGAAGTGAGTGAACAAAACTGCTTGTTTTACAGTTTAAACCAGGGCAGCTCTTTTAGGAGGGGGAGGTGGGTGAACAAACTGCGTGGCTGATTTACAGATTAAACCACGACAGTTCTATGTATGCACTAAAATATACAAAAATAGATGAAATATTAGTATATTATTTTGTATCCATCTCCTGAAGCTATCAGAATTAAGGGTGATTTAAAGATATGTTTACAGCATGCCATTCATTACAGCAGACTATTCAGGTTGCTTGCTCTCATTGAAAGTCAAAGATGAGTTTATGAATAGAAAAAAACCAATTAAACGTAAAGGAGATATATGCACAAAGTGTGTAGACACACAGATAACAATTCTGCACTTTCCATCAAACACTAAGCAACCTACTTTAGTAATCTACTAACTTTTCTATACTCATTTAGCTATAATGGGCCTTGCTCCTCTCCTCTGATCTATTCCACCTAGCAGTAGCAACACCAAAAGCCAGCACTGCTTTGTTTGTTTCATTAGTATCAATCATAACTTGACCTTACATTGCATATTCTACTGCTTAGCTATACATTGCAATCATGACCAGTTTGGTTTTATTATACTTTATATGATGCACTGTGTGTAACTGAATTCTGCCCATTTCCTGAACACTAAAAAAGTATTGAAAACAAGGCCTTGAACTGTCACTGGATAACAAGAAACTGCCTTCAATATGTAACAGAAAGTTCAGCAACATTGCCATAGTGCAAGAAAACCCCTAAAAATCCAACCATAGGGAGTTCTCTATGATACACTGAGAATCTTCCACATTTAAAATGCTTCGATAAACATGCTGAATGCAGATACGTGTTAGTGGTCACTGAATATATTTCTGTGTCCCCTTGATAAGTGTCTCTAGTCATTTAGATGCATTTTTCTTTTGAACACTGGGAAACTTTGCAATATATGTTAAACTACTGTTGTTCTATTCCTAAGTGAAAGAAATTTGATTGTTTGCTCTGAACCAGCAAAGCTAATAATAGCTTTAATTTTGCAAGTAACTGCCACTGAAGTAAATAGTAATATTTCTATTGGAGTGCTGTAAGCTTTGATCCCATGAGATGGTATGTAGTCTGATTTCAATATAGAACACTTCATCATTTTTTAAGAAACTTAATAACTTCAGTGGGATTACTCACACACCTTAATGCCCTTAAATTCTTTGCTGAACTGTGTTATATATAGTGTCCTAAACAGAAAAGCTCAATCATGCTTTTCATTTTACAAAGTATATGTTGGGAACTGCAGTCTTTCACTACCATTTCTCAAGTGCTATTTAAAAGCTAACTTTTGCCAGACTCCATCATGGGTCTAAGAATCTTTTTCACATACATGCTACTCATACCTCCTCCTGTATATTCTGACAGCTCACAGCTTGAGGTCCTTTCGACCTAATTTGTTGTTACAAATGTTGGTACAATGTTGGTACAATGTTTATATTTCCTTTTTTTTTAGAAAAGCTCGCCATACAAGAAATGTTCATAAATTCTCTTCTATTTTGCTGTTCTATTTCTAGTAACAAAATTCATGCTGGAGCTCCTACAGTTTTCACTGCTGGTTTTCTGTTCAACTTAATATTGGGGAAGAAGACATGAACAATAACATCAGCATTGCTTTTATACATCTAAAATTAACCTTAATTCTTGAAAAAGTGGAACAGTCTGTTTCTCCTATATACTGAGTCTATTTCTTTTGTGAAAGAGGCAATGACTGTTTTCCTTTTAAAAAGCTAGATAGCTTTTTACTGAATTTTTCTTCACAAATTACTTTCTTGAAGAATAGACACAAAAGTGTGTTTGTATCTCAGGAAAGCGTATCCCATATGCACTTTAATCAGGAGTGAGGACACATTAGTAGGGACTTTCAGTAGACTACAGGCAAATACACTGTCACATCATTGTGACTATTTTTCATTGTGTTAGCTAAATGTAACCTGTTTCAGGCACAGCTATACATGGTAGAATCACTCATTTATTTGATTACATAGACATTAGCACTGTGATATCCCATTTGGAAAGACAGACTCTGAGATACTGCCTTAATATAAACAGTAACTAATAATAGTAATAATGGCATATGTACTTTCAGTAAAAAAAAATGTTATTCTGATTATTGCCGTGGCTGTCCTGGAACCATTGTATTCCACAGGTACTCTGCTTCTAGTTCCACACTGATTAACAAAGTCACTTTAAGGTTCCTTCGTTCTGTTTAGAGTAATACAAAAGGGGGTTGTTACAATCTCTTTCTTGTTAACAGACACAGTTGAGTAACGTATACAGCAGCCTGTATACGTTACTCAACTGGCTCACATTTTACTCAGTTTGTGCTACTTTTGGCTTTGGCATTCCCATTTACCGCACAGGTTGTATGTGATTTGAAAATTCTTCTATGCTTCAGAGGGCTTAAATAAAAGTAAACAAGCCATCTGTTTTCCATTGTACATAGGACAGCAAGATGACATTTCCTTTTCAACGTGGGACTGGAGTTGTCATTGTAGCACATTTATACAATGAATTACATACATTTCTATTATAGCACATTTGTACAATGAATTGCTTAGGTAAGTCTTAGTTAACAAAAGAACAGGATATGTGTTTTCTAGGGGACACATACAGAAATTACTTATATTACCACCCTCTCTTTTGACCCAAACACATATGAAAAGCACTCATAATTATTTGTGAAACACGACACAAATATGAAGTTTGAGTATGTATTTCTTTGCTTGCTTGTGTATTTTTGTATATATGTATGCATTTTTATGCTGGCCTAGGTTTTGGATGAACACATTCCCAGTTCCAGCTGAAATACATGGGAGGTTAATGTCCAGTGTCTCTGAAAATGAAGAATTCTTGTTTAAAAGACCATTTGTGCATTTCAGCAAGTTAGATGTTTTGCCTCAGGACTCCTGCACTCTAGCCATAATTTCACGGAAAGACTGAACAGATACATAATCTAAAAAGTCACGCATGGCATGAAGAAAAACAGAAGTCATGTCATAACCAAAAATGCAAAGGAAGTAAATATATATATGTCAAAGTTCTCAAGTGTGTAAATCCTCTTTGCTCCACTGATTTCAACAAAACTGTGCCAGTTAACAACAGAAGAGGATTTCCAACTCTTGGAAAAACAAGGAGGTGCGTATCCTTTGTATTTCTGTATTTCTATTTGTAGAATAGAATTTTTTCTACTGTTTCTTCAAAGATATTCTAGTTCATATCTTTATTTTAAAAAGAAGAAAAAGAAGAAGAATAGCTTTTTAAAAAATCCTAACCAGAGTTTTGAAACTTAGACTTGGGAAAATACAAGTCACTGTAAAACTAGAACTTTAACACATCACTGTATAAAGCACTACACTTAACTGTAATACTTAAAAATATTCTGACACTGCTTGTAAAATCATACATAGGACCTGGATTTAAAGGTTTTTTTGTTGTTGTTGTTGGTTTTTTTTGGTTTTTTTTTGTTTGTTTGTTTGGTTTTTTTTGTTATTACATTTCCCATCACCTTTTTTTAATATGTTCTTTTTATTTTTTCCTTTTTTCTTTTCTTTTTTTTTTTCCTTTTCTCCCCCCCCCCTCCCCCCCCGAGTTGAAACTTCTTAAAGCCTCTGCTTCAAATGTAAGAAAATCTGGTCCCAGATGTCACTAATTGGGAACAGGTTAGCAGAGAGATTTAAACAGAGATGCCTGAAGTTACAATTCATCATGTGGGATCTGACAACAGCCTATTTCACTAGGCTCTTTCATTTAGTTTGCATAATAATAAGCTTTAACTAGTACTGCCTAAAACACAAAGGATACATTTAAGCAGGAAAATTGCATTAATGCTGATCTTTCTAAATGCTATTTGTGTTTGCAATATATTACATACCATGTACATGTCTCCTTTCTATTCACAGGTTTGGCATAAGCACAGATTGAAAAGAAATCCATTGTTCAAAGTATTTTGTTTCTCATATTAAGCAACCTGTTTCTTAACTTCTAACACTTAAAAAGTACATTTAAATTGAAAGAGTAAATGTCTTTCAGGAGATTATTAAAGAACATTTTAAAATTCATTTTCTCTAATGATATTTGGTGGGGGAAGGACAAATAGGAGAACTGTGGTTAGTTATGATGTAGATTTAGTTTTGCTGCTGGAATCAGCAGGAATCTTGCTATTAATTTCAAGGGCAGAAGGATCAAGCTAACTACATTACAGTTGCACTAAACAAATCAACGGAAATAGTTACTGCCCAAAGGGCTGAAATATGGCATGCTTTATTTGAAAGCCAGTCTTTAAAAAATAAAAACATTGAATTTCAAATAACCAAGACAGTTTTGTACATTTACATGCAAGCTTGGTCCAAAGACTAATGAAGTCAGCTAACAATTGTTAACAAATTCCAACTAGTAAAGATTGCCTGATACTTAACAGCCTACTATCTGCTAATTATTTAAGTGAGATACTAACACTTGTACTCAATTAAAAAATTGGATTAGTATTTATATGACTTCTTTTTCCTGTGATACAGTGTGACAATGTAATTAAACATATAAATTCTGGCATGCTCCAAATTGCAGTATTTTGTGAGCCTTATTATCCATTGTCCTGTGTCTCAGGTTTTTCTTTCATTTGCTTTGCTTTATCTCAAATGATTGTACAAGCATCTGGGCAATTTGGCCCATTGAAGTCTATGGAAAAATTCACACTCACATAGGATCCAAGCCAAGTTACGTGAAACATTTTACACTGTGGAGATGACTTTAGACATACTTTGTCCTTCGAATAAAATAAAAAATAGTGAGCAGTTGGTATGTACACATATACTAATTAGCTATATATTCACTATTCTAGGCTGTCATTTATTACTGTATAAATTCTTTTTACTCTTAATTTGTAAGTATTAAGATTTGCACTTGAATACTGCAGTTGAGGCACACTGGTTCTGAAAAGAAAGGTTCTAAATAGCAAGATCCTATTTTCTTTTTATTAGTTTTACTTGCTGGATTCATAGCTGATTATAATTACTCTGATACGGGGTAGCGAGTCTGACCTCCTTTCCTGTAGTAGTCCTTGACTTACAGTGCTCTATCGCGCGAGCCAGGCAACCACTGGACATTGACGAAGGTGCATCCCTTTTGGAAGCCTCAGCTCAGGAGAAGGGGAGATGCAACTTAAAATTAAATTTTAACAAAAAATAAGTTTTTCACTTAAAAGCAAATTGTTGTAAATTTTTCATTTAGTGCAACTGGCAGCTGCACCTGAATTTTAACACAGAATCACCTTCCTGTTGGATTAAAAGGATTCTGTAGTTTTTCTGTTCATTTAATCCTTGGTTTCTTCAGTGAGTTCATACAAAGTCTCCAAACAGAAGAACTCAGAAGGCTTATCCATGTAGGTGAAATGGAGAAAATCAAACTGTCATCTTCTTACAATAATTATGTAAAACGAGCAAGTAAAGGCAACAAGTAAGTTATTACCGATTTGTCTTACAGGATATTTCAAGACCTAGAAGGAAGCATCCAAACTACTCTTTCAAGCTCAGAACAGCTTTTCTTCAACATTTAGTAAGGAAATAAAACAATATCCACTCTGAACAAATGGCAGGCGTGGCAACTTCGGCTGGTGGAGGGAAGATAAGGAAGATGACAGGACTCACCATATCTGCCTTGTATTATGTGGCCATACACTTCCACACAAGACTGGGACAGAAGGCGGCACAGCATGAAGTACAGCTGTTTGAAGGGATAGTGAGACACATCCAGCACAGCCAGAGTCTGATGTCTTGCAACCAGTAATGCAGACACACAAAGGGACAGGAGCAACTCATTGAAGTACTTGCTCTGCTGCACTGAAATTTGGGGCCTTACCTTCTGGCTCTGAGGCTGTATCAAGTCTGTAAGGGTCTAACAGACTCCCACTTGAAGAAGCAGCAGAAGTGGAACATAATTTTATCATGGACTTTGGAGGGATCAGAATGAAAAATGGTAGTTTGAGGCAAAAGGTATAAATGCTATATCTGGTTTTGTGATGTCCATAGTATGCTCAAAACATTACTGGTAATTACTGCTAGTTCTGAGTTGTACAATGAAATTCATTGCGGTAATTAAACACAAACACCAAGATTACTGTGAGAATAAAAATAAAAAGCATTTTTACAATTCTTTCAATATTCCAGAAGAATGAAGAGAACAAGAAAGAGACTGTAACAACACAAGATATTTTAAAAGCAAGTATTTTTGTTCATACCTGCTGTGTCTCTTTTAGAAAAATCAGTTTGGCTTCCCTGTGAGGAACAGGAAAATTAACCTACTATACTGATTGGAAGTATAATTTGCAGACTACATTCAGCCCACATGGGCACAGGTCTCAGATCTGTCCTACAGATCTAAAGAAAACAAGGTAATGCAGCTTCTGCTGTAGACTAAAATTTTCATTGCTCCTAAACTAGCCATTTGCAACCACTTTAGAATTTGAATTTCAAACAGATTTTCCTGTACTAGACCCTCTGATATACTAAGGGCAATTTTTAACAATATGAGAAAAATAACATAGTGGAGCCTTTTTGGCAATTTGCCTGAATCCAAACACATATCATGTATTGGCAAGATAGAAATTGTTTAGTTAGGTTGAAAGTGCTATATATTACTTTAGGAAACAAATCCCTTATGAAGCAAGGAATTTAAACACCAGTGGAACTGTTAAGTACTTGAAGTGACAACCTATATTAAGCATCTTCCCAAATAAAGGCCCAACACACAGGAACTGATACACTTACTTCAATATTTTCTAGCCGTGCTGACCAAGAAACAGGCTGTTATCTATTACCTAATGTTTTATTGCACATTAGCCTGACATTAAGAACTAAAGTGATGTGCTAACCTTTCAGAAGATTACGATTATTGAGGGTTAATATACACTGCAAGTAACAAATAATATAAGCAAAAGCTTTAATGTAGGAATAAAAGTCCCAATTTTATCAGAAATCTTATAATAGATTGATAGGTATACTGTATACACATATATATCCACATATATATGGAGATATAAATATACACAAATATATTAATTTTCTCATCAGCCAGTAGGAGTCTTTAGACGGAATTCAGAGTCTTAGTGTACTAACTAGTAGACTTAACTGTGAGCTGAGTAGGCATGTTCATGATGGACAGTGTGTAGCATCTGGGTAGACAGTGAATAAATAGTGATTTCACTATTTATCCTTTCATTAATAGTTTCATGCTAATATAATTATATTCTTTTCAACACCCTAAACTTGCACAAACCTCATCAAGTTGAACAAATAACAGGATTAATTGGGGTTAATAGCATTAAGCTGAAGTTAATAATGTAAAATAGATTCTTCTTAAATGCTTGGAATTCATTAAAGAAAAGGGTATATATTGTAGCTGTAGTGGACTGCATCTTAATCTAGTGCAAATGCCTTGGGAGCTTCCATTCATACATAAATTCTCAGCTGAAATATATGAAAGTATTAATACAATCTTGGACAGCAATATTCTTCTAGGTCTTAAACTGTTAATTTGAGGGTTTAAGAAATATATGCATTAAGGAATCACATAATTTTTTGTTGAGTCTTAGCTGAAGAGTTGATTCTTCAGAAAAGGTATTCTAAAGGGTTACACATTCTGGAGTGTTACAGGAGCCCCAGTGAATCAGCAAATGCAGAGCACAGTATTCTGCTTCAATGAACAACAAAATGCATTTATGGAACAGTCATGTTCCTAGAAAATCACGATTAACATCAGCTTGATTTTGAACTTGGGTGGTTTTTGTTTTTATAGGCTTTGGAGATGAAAACTTAAAACACAAACATGAGTTTCTTCTCACCATGTATTGAAAGTATGTATAGTAGCTTAATAATCTCAAAGAATAAGAAAAGAGATGAATCCTTAACTGAAGCTCAAAAGTCAACAAAATTTTAACCAGAATCTTTACTCTCTAATATTGTCGACACGTTATTTTATGTCCCAGTTTTCAAGAACAAAAACAATTAAATATCTAAACTAGACTGCAGTCAGATTTGGAAGCCAGACTCCCTTCATGTGTTATGAAAATATTAGCTAAAAATTCTTAGATATCTAAATAGCCTAATAACAGAAAACACCACATGCCCAACAATCTCTAACTAGGTGACTTCAGTCTTTATTCTTTTTAAAACATAAACATATTATTTGCACTTCTTATATTCTCAGCATGAGTGCTCAGCATCAGCAGCTGAACAAAAGAAATAAGGCTCATATATGATCAGAACTGCATCTATGAATTCAAACCAGGGGTCCATTTAGTCTAGTATCTTTTCTAATAGTAACTGTAAGTGGATACTCAGCAAAGAGCAACAGAGAAAAAACAGACTTGTCTTTCCTTCAATAGTCCCTCAGTCTGCAGTGATATTCTGCTCTTGTAATTTCCTGAGCTTAATGGAATCTTTCTGTTTACTAATCTTCAGTGGTTTTCTTTCTTAAGTGCTTGTCCACTCTCCCCTAAAATACACATAAATATGAGCACCTATAGTGTCTCTTGGTGAGCAGTCTCAGGGTCTTCTATCTTTCACATAAAGAACTACCATATTGTATTTTTGGAAGTTGGCATAGCCAGTTTCATTTGGCAGTCTTTAGGTTTTGTATGAGAAGAGACAGTGGACAGCTGATCCACATCAGCTGTCCATATGAAAACCAGGATTCTGTGGATCTGCCATCAACCCTCTAAATCCCCCTTTTCTGAGTTAAAAATGCCTAGCATGCTAATCCATCCCTTGTATAGAAACTCCATCTTTTCATTACCTTTTTTGATTTCTCTGAACATTTTTCAGTTGCAATCTCCTTTTGAGATCAAGGGATCAGATTGTGCACCATATTCAAATAGTTGAACTACATTTTGAATGAAATGGACATGATGGCATAATGGTGTGGCATAATGGTGTTCTATCATTATCAATCCTGAAAATGCCTAACAGTTGACCTGTTTTTTTGGCTGTCACTGAGCAATGAATCAATGTTTTATGAAACCAGAGATCATAACCTCGGAATCTTACTCTTGAGTGGTAACAGCTGGTTCAATTTTACATATGACTCAACTCGATTTCACCATGTGTACCACTTCACATCTATCCGCTGAATCTCAACTGCCATTTTATTGCCCAGTCACTCAGTTTTAGAAGTTCTTTTTCACAGTCTTCTCTTCTTTCTACCCTGATTAACCTAGTATCTTTTACAAACTTTGAATCTGAAAGTTCACCTCTGCTTGAGGTTATTTATGAATATGATGAATAAAGTAGATCCTGGCACAGACCGCTGCTGAACTTTGCAAATGACCAGTCCATTGTAAACCTGACTTTCATACACTTATGCTACTTAGTCAAAATTTTAGTCAACTGTTTAGTTATGCAGGGAGCTTCCTTTTAGTTGCATGGCTGATTAATTTTATTAAAAGCTTTCAGTGAGGGACTTCATTAAATGCATTACATATTTACACAGACTATATTGCCTGGAACAATACTGTCCACAAAAGTGTTGATCCTCTGAAAGATGACCCAGAGGTCTGTAAGGCAGAGCTTTTCCTTATAGAAGGCATATTGAGTTTCTCATGTAGATCATACTTAGTTAAGTTTCCACTCATTTTAATCTTCATTATGAATTTAAACAGAATTCTGCATGGAACAGATGACTACACATTATAAATGCTAACAAAGTATTTCCAAAGCCAGACAGGTAATGGCTTTAGAAATATGGGGGCAATGAGGCAAAGAAAGTAAGACAGTGACTTAAGGGTTGTCAGATGATGCATCCTTCCCATCCTTCCAGTGGCCCAAGGAATAAGGATGAGGTCCTGCTAGAATGACTGCTGGGGAAATGATTATGGTCCAGAAAATCAGAAATTCCTTCTTGCTATCTTGGCACTTCTGAGGAATACAAGCTGACTTATGGCTGTACTAGCTGTGAATTGGCACTGTCATGTACTCATAGTAGTTTTGCTCTTCAAGCAGTTCACCAAAGCTGTGTTTAATCGTCTTCACTTAATGTTTGAGCTGCCTGGTCTGGAAGGAAAACAAATCAGTACATTGCACCTTTTGCTTGTCAAATCCCAAAGCTGAGAAAGATGTGGAATGGTCTTACTGCTCTTCTTTGCACAGATGTACAGATGAATTGTTATCTTCTGAACCTCCATTCAGGTTTGAGAACACATGAAGGAGACCTTGTTACTCAGTGAACAAGGTTCACAAAACCAGAACCTGCCACTCTGTGCTTCTGAAACCGGCAGAGTCAGCCCAAAACAAGAAGCACTAACATTTTTCAGGGTGGAGAAATGGCTCTGCATCTTCTGTCTATACTACTGTAACCTCAGCAGTGAACATAACCATGGTATTTCTAGTCTTTAAGCTGCTAAAATAGATTTGTTAGTATGCAAAAGCAGCAACTGATGAAGCTGTATTGATTTATATAAATGCCAAACTGGATTACTTCACTTTTACTTTCACTGGAGTCATAGAATCTCAGAATGATTTGGGTTGGAAGGGACTTTCAAAAGTTATCTAGTACAACACCCTGCAGGTGAGCAGGAACATCTTGAACTAGATCAGGTTGCATGCACCCTTCTCTAAGCCAAATCACAGGTTTTACCAAAAATGTAAAATCAGATGATTAATTCTTTTTCTGTAATTCATGAGAAGAAAAAGAACTAAACAACTACTTGGGAAAACCTAGAAACCTGGAAGGCTAAAATTGTCCTGGAAACAAACTTCTACTGTTATTATTTGAACCCTTTCTAGCCAGATGAAAGGTTACTTAAGGTACATAGGAAAATCTTAAAAGAAAAATTCAGCATTTAGCTGTGAAAATAACTGTATTAACTGAAGTTACTTTAAGTGATATCCCACAGCCAGCTTTCCACAGCCAGCTACACTACCTCTATCTTCTATATACTACATTGACTTATAATGCTTAGAATGCACAATCTAAATAGATATATTTTCTTTTTTTACTGTCTGGAGAATAAATAGTCTCTGAGGCCCATCAATGAAAACTCCCTACAGTGCAAAATCAAAGATGAGTGAAAAATATTGTCTGGATCATAACATTCCCAATGTAGCGTATAAACTTCTAATTAGTATTTATATTAAGGGTGGCTACATTTGTAAAAATATTTGTTAAGGCATTTAATTGTGTATGAAAATAACATGACCTAGCACCTAAATATATTTAAAACTCCACTGAAGTTTTTATACTGAAAACTCCGTGTCCATGAAGGACAAAATGGAAAATAGAATTCTTTTTAGAGGCCAAACAAAAGCACATGTGTGCCAAAATATTCCTTATTAAAACTGCAGTGAGAGCTGAACACACAAATGGAGAACAGACTAATTGGAAGATGCCAGTGATCACATAAATTAGTTGTCTTGTTTGGATAATAGTTGAGCTGCTTAGCACCCTCAGTAGTTTCAGCCTTTTAACTTTTATCAATAATATGTAATTTATTAAATTGACTATAAAATTATTTCAAGAGGTGTACAAGGAGGAACAGCTCTATCTAAGCAGCCACAGATTAGTGACTCATGTGAGCAGCAGCTTTACATTTAGAGATCAATTCATTTCAGTTTCTCCTGTTTTAATGAAGACTAGTTTATTACAGATTTTTGGCAAAAATGAACTGATGCACGATGCAAGGAGAGAAGAATGTGAGTTCCTGAAGATGTGTTGTTCATGTCTACTGGTACTAGCCAAAGTCTAGTCAGCACTGAAGTGTGGAAACCATATGGTAAGCTTCACAAACACTCTGACAGTACTGCTGCGAAAACTACTTAAGACAGCAAAGAGCATGTTGCAATTACAACATTCTTACCGTAAGCTTCGCCTGCATGGATGAAAGAGGCAGCTATAACAACATGAGGAAAACCAGAATATTTTAGGGGCAATATCCTGGGCCTTCTGCAATAGAAGCTATGCATGAAGAACTTTTTGACCTCCAGTGGTTATAATAATGATAGTTAGAATAATACACTATTGAATAGGAGAAAAAAGAACTGTGGGTTTGTTGTGGTTCGGGCTTTTTTACTTTTCAAACTTACAGTGTACTGTGGTCGTTTGAGACTGCAATGAGCTGTGGCTTTGATTTGTTTGTAGGGCATCTCAAACAAAATACATCTTTTTCACAGATACATTTTTTGTCTAAAATAGCAGCAAAACCCAATATCCATTCAACTTCTTTCAAACAATTCAAGCAGCCAGGCTGATGTCTGTTCCCCACCCAGTCTACTGCGGAGCAAATAGACACTCAGTATCCCGTAAATCTTTTATACTTAGGTTTATGAACCGGATGGTGGAAAGGAAATCCTTAGCTTTTAACACTCCTATGAACACAAAGTGTAAGCTGCAACTCTGCACCTATAGTTATGATTCTAGCCAAAATGTTAGGAATCCTTAGCTGCCCCTGGTAAGGGAGGCGTATCTCCAATTAATGCTTGAAATTCAATTTACTTGCTGCTTCAGTCCATTGTATAATGTGCGATTCAAGAATTTTCCAAAAGACAAGAATCTTCCTAAGAAGAAACTTTGTAAAAGTGAAGAATACCATTAAAAATCCCTTCTTTCTCTACCCAGACACTGTAACTGTGCAGAAATACTGCACCTCAAGTGTTAGATAAAGACTATTCTATACAGCACAGAAAAAGCACACATAAATGGTCATGACTTGCCTTACCAATGAATGGCAAATACTTTCTACTGTGAACTGCTGCTTCCCTGGGTACACTTGGGTTGCGTTACATCTTAGGGAGCTAACGTAAGGTCACGATGTATTAGACTGGCCTATTCAGCACACTGACAAACTTGCAAAACTATTTTTACCTCAGTATGTTAAAATTTCCTGCCTGCAGCTGATTCTTGCTCTGTTACTCCAACTGTATTATTGCAATTTCCTTTTACATTTAACTCTCCCGAGCAATTTCTAGTTGAGCTGGTACAGTCTTTGTAAATAAGTCTTCTAGGGCAAACATCAAAGGCTAAACCAAAAAGGAAATGGAGGCAGAAAGGAGGTTAGATTGTCTAAAGTACTTTTTAGAAACTAAATAAAATTGCTCTTTTGTTTTTCTACTGTGCTCATACATCTGTCTTTTGTACTTTACTTTAATAGCCTGGGCCACATTCAATAGACATATAAATCTGCAATTTTATTAACTTCCATTAAGGCTTGTGACAACAGGTACTTGGATAAAGAATGACCTTATCTGATCCTAGGTCACTACTTATGTAGATGCTGGAGAATTATTACATGGGAGGTAACAGATAACAAAAAGTACATACAGATTTCTCAACCCTGGGCAAAGCTAAATCAGCATTTAGACATTCTTAGACTCTGAATTTGAAACAAATACATATGAAGCAAGCATCATTAGTTATTTTGGACATAATTTTATGGAAAGTATTAGTGACAAATTAGTAACTGGCATAGCAAACTGCAAAATGATCATACATGAGACTCACAAACACACAGACTCTCAGAAACGGAAAACATAATCCATAGAGTGCTTTATTTCAGTTTTATGTGAGGAAGAATGCATTACAGATTTTCTGTCATGCTGTAAGGAAGTTTATTAATCCCTAATCGCTGGGAGTGAGACTGTGACTGGAATGTGACACTGGCAAATATACATTTCTGTAGGTAATAGGCCGGCTGTAACAACTAAAAATAAGCAACTAGGTCTTGGATTATGTCATTAAATAAAAAAAAAATGCATTGTTTGAAAAGATAGAAGAAAGACGGAATTAACTTTTCATCCTCCCCCC
>JANRGW010032381.1:46269-59176 GCA_024733675.1 Psilopsiagon aymara
TTCAAGGCCAGGTTGGACATAGCCTTGGGTGATATGGTTTAGTGGGAGGTGTCCCTGTCCATGGCAGGGGGGTTGGAACTAGGTTGTCTTAAGGTCCTTTCCAACCCTAACTATTCTATGATTCTGATGCTAATGTAGATTTAGATCAGACATTAGGGAGAAATTCTTCACTATGAGGGTGGTGAGGCACTAGCACAGGTTGCCCAGAGAAGCTGTGTCTGCCCCATCCCTGGCAGCATTCAAGGTCAGGTTGGACAGGGCTTGGAGCAACCTGGTCTAGTGGAAGGTGTCCTGCCCACAGTAGAGGGACTGTAACTAGAACTTGAAGGTCCCTTCCAACCCAAACCATCTTATAATTCTGTGACTTGCTTGTTTCCTACGGAAATAAGACTTGTGCAGTCACAGAGCCCACATTGTCTATCTTGCATTCCTGCTTTCTCTTCCCAGTAAGATATTGAATCTCTTGCCAGTTTCAACCAAAATAAAAGGAGGTAAAGTTTTCAAATATTAATTCCTCCGAATTTCTCAAGTTGAGCTTGGAGAAGAAGAAAGAACAAAGCTAATTGTCCCATTTAGAGAAAGGATGAAGCAGAAATTCAACACTGCCATTCAGTGTAGCTTTGTAACTCATCAGTCAGCCAGCACACTTGTAGGTCTGAGCAAGCCACACTGGTTGTGGTTATGTGCCATAGGAGAAATAGTCTTATTGCAAAATTGCATCATCATAGGATAAGTATAAATCCCATTATTTCATTTATCAGTGAAGTCTTTTCTATTGTTGTACCATTTTATCAGAGTACAGGAACTCTCATATGCTGGAGACCTATTGTATGAATTAATTTTTAAATGGAGATGTGAGCATTACTCAAATACTTTCTCTTGTTATTTACCTTCAAGAAAATATCAACAATCCAGTACTTAATTCTAGAATAGCTAGCTATAAACTATGAAGTTTTCCACTAAACTGAAACACATGAATACACAGAATGCAACTAAACAAACATTTAAATTTGTAGTAAGACAGGTCAATAAACCCTGGGACAATGATTCCTTAACAGTCCATTTTACTAAGAAATAATCTAGAATAAATAGAGAGACTTATTTGTCTGCTGGTCAAACTAGGTATGTTTTTATTGTTCATTAGCTTTTTCGAATAAGCTATTCTCTTGTACTCAAATGAACCAATAAAACAGTCCTTCCTGAAGAAGGAAGTTGAGGCCTTTCTTTTTTCCTAAGCCTTCCGTATGTTGAGCTACAGAGTATAACTTCAGAACATAAGTTTTATCTAACAGAAATTCAAAATGTATTTTCTTCAGCACAAATCACATTTCCAGATGAGAAAAATGTGTACTATTCCTTTAAATTCTCTTCATCCTGACTTATGTCTGACAGAGGGGGTTTTTCTGCTCCACCCTGATGCATTTTTTTCATAAACAGAATTATTTTACAGTTCTGTAGCTTATTTGTAGACAGTTTAAATTTAAAACTGATGCATTCCAGACTTAGTATGACAAGGGCTTTTGTCTTCAGTGAGGATGCAAAATCCTTTGCTTCCTCAAGGTATACAATTCAAAACTTGAATTTTATCAGCAGTGGAGGAAAGAAAATTCAAGTCGGGAGGACAGTGCTATGAGATCCTCTTTTTCTGCACTATTCAGTTTTTGTGCTTCATTTATTCTAACGTGGAATGTAATTTGAAATACAGGTCCATTTCATAGCCTGTGATTTTTCCAACTCTACGCAACCTAGGTCTTGAATATAATCATGCAAAAAAGTATCCAGATTGTAAGAGGATGAAGTCTTTCCAGTCTGCTTCTGTGTTAGCTGTGTTAAGCCCGTGCAGAACATGTAATTTCTTGTAAAACTGCAAGGTATAAGCCATTAAATCAGAAATGAGCAAGGAAAAGAGTAACAGAGGTGTGCTGCAAACCACAACATCTTTGCAGAATACTAGTGAATCAAGGCACCTTGTAAGCTAAATAACAGGGACACGCTTACTTCAGAGTGAAAGAGATACTGTGACCTTTCAATGCCTTGATTTGGTACATGCTGCTTCTCATGTTTTGGGAGAGTGGTCACATAACTGTACATTACTTTATTAATTGCTGTATATATGAAAACGTACTGTACATTTTCACTCTCAGATCCTGGCTGTAGCCAACAGTGTCCATAATCACAACCAGAACCTCAGGGATCTCTGGTCTATTTTTTTCTTAAATTATATCTGAAGAGGCTAAAAATTATATCTCATAAATCATATCTGAAGAGGTTCAGACTCAGAAGGATCAATTTTTATTTTCATAACTTACTCCAACTTTCACACACCCATGCTTCGCTGTTTCTGATTTTTTATAATTTATTATTTACTTTTCTATTATTTTTTTCCATTCTGTTTCATGGTGAGATATCAGAATATATAGATGATTTAGTTTACTAGTGTGGAATCTCTTTTCCCTTGCCTATTACAAACCTTGCCACTAATCCCTGTCTCAGTGAAATTCTAGCCCATCATCTTACAGAAAACTATAGTTAGATTCTACATATGATGCTAACAATGACTTACCATCCTAGTACTGAGTGGCAAGTAGGAATGAAAAAGACCTGCTGTTTTGTTAACTCCACATGGTGTGTTAATATTTTTCAGGAAGCACAAGTCCTTTATCTATAATTTTCACATCTGCCCACAATTTTGCTAACTAAAAACGTGCAGTAAACACTTTTTAAATGAGAACAAAGTGTTCTTCAGCTTTTAAAACCAAAATATGTATATGACAAGCTTTTTCCTATTAACAATATGTTAATTTAGTGGCTTTTTGAAAGCTGTACAGACTTTTCATTTAATTTTCAAATCTGTTAAAAAAGCTTCTTGCATTTTTACTGTACTGCCATTTGCTAGTTGTTTAGGTCTGTTGCCTATTCTTTCTAGATCTTACAATGCAACGCAGGTCTGAAAAGCAGAGCATTTACAACCTTTTTCTTCTGTGTGTTTAACTCTTCACATTTTCTTTCATCATTTGATATGGATAATCTAACACATGAGGTTCTTGTGATGTCATCTCCTTTTTGTTCATATAAAATATGCCTACTGAAGGCCTTATGTAGAGCTTATTGAGGAGAGGGGCAGAAAAAAGCAAAAACAAGAGGAAAAGATACTGGATGAAATTTTGGTTCCACACAGAGGTTAGGTTTTCACATATTATATACCTTTTAAACATACATAGATATACACCACTAGAGATCACTTATTTGAGCCATACGTGATTAATGCTCTCAGGTTTGTAAGAAATGTTATACATTACTACAGTTTCAAAAATAGAAAAGCTAAGAGCCTTTAGACCATACGTTAATGCAGTTAGTTCATAGCTGAAATAAGCTATTTTCCAGCTCCACAGCAGCTGTATAATACTTGGCTACCCTTGGCAGAATCTCATTCTTCAGTCATTTAAGCTTTCAATGAAAAACATTTTCTTTGTAGAAAATAAGCTTATGATCTCTGTTGGAATGAACTGGGTTGCTGGCCATCCTGCCGGAAGTATAGGGGGGTTTTTTGGTTGTTTTTTGTTTTTTTTTTTTAAGTCAGCAGGATCTAAACAGATGGCTTTAAAAATTTCACTTGCATTTATGCATGTGTATGCATCAACATACATTACAAACTCATATATACAGAAGTAGGCTAAAACCCTTGATCCACTGCAATTTCAGTTATCCTGAGACTAGACTTAGCACTCGCATCTCTCAGCCGGACTCGGACAACTACAGGTAGAGGAAGACCTGAATCTACTAAGAACTCACAACTCAAACTGTTCATTGCTTGACTTGACTGTTTTCCCAGCAGGAGCATGAATCTGGGAAAATGCAGTAGATCCTTCTGCATGTGGTACGACACACAGCATTTTCTAGCTAGATTGTTTGCTGGAAACTGTTGAGTAGAGTAGCAAATGGGTAAAACAATCAAACTCCAATTATTATGTAACTGCACAGTTTCTTTTACCTGAGTTTTCTCACATACTACGGTATTAAACCATTCACAAGTTTCACTGTTTTCACATCGATCTTTTCACTAATGTCCTCACTCATCCTGACTCCAAGGCAGTGTCATTGCTTTCAAGTATTTGAACTGATTTTCATGACATCTATTTTAATATCACCTAATTGCTAGTGACAGGCACTAAAATAGTAATTAATATTTTAATATTACCAAAGAAATATTTTGCTTTAAAAAAAAAAAAAAATGGCAGTATCTTTATGTAGCTGGCCCTTTCCTTCTGTCATTTTTTCCTCTATATGCATTCTTTCCCAATCCTTGCTCTTTCCTAGCATTTTCACTTAAGGAAGTGATATGAATTAACTCTTCAATTATACTGATGGAAAAAGGTTACATAAAATTTGATAAAGCTCAAAGCGATTTTTCCTTTTTATATGTTGTGTCATAGATAGATAAAACTTACAGTACTCTTTCTTTTTTAACATATTTCAAACAGCACCACTGTAACAGCAAATACTTTTAAGAAAGACAGAGCACATATTGGAGTCCTGTTTTCTTTCAAGTTTCTGTGATAATGATGTATCTGGATCCTCAGTATTTCCACTCTCTTGGATTATTGCAAAATGGCATGATTAGATTAGATCACATATTATTACAAAAGAATTACTTACCCTTATCCATCTTTTCTACGGATAGAAAGAAAGGGGCTGTTAGGTTTTGGAGCTTAGCATGAGTATTTTTTGCCGTGTTAACTGCAATTGTGCAACTTTTACTATGAAGTCTAGTGGCTGCTGTTTATTTTCCGTGGTTTCTTCTACAGGCAACATTTTTGTGGTTTCTTCCATGAAGAATCAGGATTGCTAATAAGAAGCCACAGGAATTGGATTTCTCAGGGTGAGAGTTCACTATAATTTTGTTAAGTAGCACAGCATTTCTGAGTTAAGCGCATCAATAGCAAAATAAATTCTAACCGTAATTCTTCTTTTCCTGACTGGCAAATACTCTTGCCATACTCACACATCAGTGAAGTAACTAGTACATATTTCTCTAGACCTGGGACAAATATACATTAAAACAGTACTCACTTCTCCTAACTAGTCTCCTGTACATATTTTGATCAATTCTCCCGGCTGACAGGTAATCAAGAAGAACTATGGTTTGAAACTACAGTAAAAAGTATCTTTCTTAAGTCAACTGCGTAAAACACAGATAGTACATAGTACATCAGTAAGGCGTCTGGCTGTGCAATGAAGTCTCACATAATAACTATAGTAATAAAAAATACTGAAAAATTATTCAGATTCATGTAACAGGCACAGCTATACATCTGTAGAAACAGAAACTTACATAAGAGTAACAATATTTAATAAACTAAAAACTAATAAGCTAAAACAACCTTTAAATTCATATTTAAACTCCTGCTTCTAAAAAGCAGCATCTATCCTGATTAAACAATCACCTGAAATACTCCTCATAATACATCATCAACCTTTCATTGAGTAGAATGTCTACTACTCAATTTTTCCTGTTTCCATGTCCTGTTATCTGAAAACCATTTCACTCCATTAATAACTGCAACACTGTATGACAGAAACCACAAATACAATTTACTTTAACAGACTGAACAGTAGATTTTTCCCTAATTCATACAGATTATTTCTTTGTTTCAAGAATGCAAAGTACAGTTTTGTTGTATTACAGGGCTGGGAATGAACATTCCTTCACTAAATGCTTTTCTTTTTGTTTATTAGTATTACTTAAGTAACACGAGATAAGAAGAAAATACTAGTAACATTTCACTAATAGCTGTAAATAAAATTTATTTTGTCCTTGCAGCAGGAAAATCAGGAAAATTCAGTAGCATGTAGTTTATTCTTTCAGAAACTGATTTTTTTCCCAATTTGTAAACTATTTTTTTCCAGTTTTAAAATCTATGTGTCCCTTTGTCTATGAATAATTTGCCATGTTGATTTGTAAATTTAATTTGTGATAATGTAACAGATACCACAAAAAAAAAAAAGATACCTCAGTAATGGAAACCAACAAACATTTTCAAACAGCACCTACTATCGGTTAATGCTTCTCTAATACATCTTGTCTACTTATTTCTGTATTCACCAATAAAAGTTAAGAGTGTGACATTTCAAAAGCTGGAAATACCAGTCCACATCTTTGTTGTTACAGAACCATACAGGTTTGAGAAGTTTCTGCACTCCCTTGTTATTACCTACTATGCTGAGATACTTCTACTGAAAATATGAATTGTTTCCATGCAAAATAAAACAAGTTGGCATAAAATATCAACAACAGTCAGACCTTTTTCACTTTATTTTAGGCATGTTTTGTACAACTGGACTGTGCTTTTTTATTAACATTCAAAATAAATTTCAGGTATTGCATTCTGAAACAAGTAGAATGTAGCATGGTTGTTCTTGCAAATATGACTGATTAGGCTAAAAGTTTTAAAGGGAATTTAGTGATGCCTGATTCTACCCAATTATTGAATTGGCAGTCTCCTTACTTGAATTTCTATCTAAGGCGTATTTGTAGTTCAACTAAGAAACGTATCATTTTTGTTACTTCACAGAAAAAGTTCTTATGCTAGCAAGTAGGCAAATATAAAAAGGCTTTAATCATACAGTCTTTCCTTAAGGAACAAAACTGTCATCTGACTAGGTCCAGCAGTATGTTAAACTGTACAGCTGTAAACACATACTCATACAAAGGTGGACAAACAAAGACAACTTTATGAATCTTTTAACACTTTATTAGTTTTTCTGTCAGGTAACTATACCTTTAGTTAAAAAAAAAAAAAAATATAAAAAAAGAATCAAGAGCCTTAAATATTCAACGCAGATACAAACCAACCTGTAGTTGAACTGAGATTACCAATTCAATGCAGCATTTGTTAATACTACAAAGACATCCAGCCATGCGTGAATCCAAGCCTGACAAATAAATGGATCTCCAAATGCTAATACATGAGAATCTTTTGATACAATCCCTTCTTCTTTGTAGTCTGGCTCGTCATTAACAATGCAAGTGCGATCCTCTCTCAGTTTTACCTTCCAGCTTTTCTGAACAGCCCATTCTTCAGTTTCTGTTCTCCAGCAATGCTGCTTTTCTACCTATTTCTGTCTATACTGCAATTAGTTCCAGATGTATTAATATAGTAAAACTGGGACATAACTTTTTGCTATAGATTATCCTGTCCCAAGACACTTTTTTATCCCTTTTCATGTTTTCCTTGATTTTCTTCCTCATCTCCATTTAGAAGAATTAAGAACTGTCTTTTCCAAACTCCTGTTGTTATCACGTGGTTCAAAATAGTAATTAGTGCTATCAGCCTGATCCCACAGGGCCACTGTTTCAGCTGAGCAAGCAGATCTCTTTTCAAAGAGCACCCTTTCAAGGAAAGTAAACAGACCTGTTTGAACAGTCCCCTTTCAAGGAATGCTTCCTTCAAATACCTCAAAATCCTCCTAATAAACTTGAGAACCATACTGTCTTCATTGATTTCACAAAGATGAGAATAACTCATAAGAGTTTACCTCAGCCTATTTTTTTAAACACCTTTTCTACTTAGCTTGGTGTAGTCATCTTCAACCTGTTTCACCAGAATTCAGTTACCATTTATCCTGATGCAAAGAAAAGCCAGCAGACTGTATGCCAATGTCAACAGGATGTTTTTACCCCAAGTTTACTTTCCAAATTCCGGAAAGCTACACAGACTTACTTTAAGACTTATTTTCATATATGGCCTCTCTATTATTATTAGGGTTGACAGTCCTAGAGGTCCTGGATGCTTAGCTGAATCTCTCATCTCTCTCTCATTATTATTTCTGTTTTAGATCACTAAGTCTTCTAATCTTTTTTCCAGACCCTGTATGTCATTGCTTTCCTTTCTGGATTTCATTTTTTGGTTACCTTCATCATCTATTTCTCTTGTGCAGTTAGTTTCTTACATTGCTTCTCCATATTTTCTTCCTATGTGCTTCATCTGCTCATTTTTCAAATACCATTGACTGCCTCTTCCATTGCTGTATAAATTCTGTAACCATGAAGTTCGGAAGGAAACTCTTTCCCTGAATTACTGTGCACAAGCTGAGATTTTTCTCCTTGGTTTTGCTTGGTGCATGACTGATTCCTTTCCTGCCCACCCCCTTCCATCACATCTGTAAACTCTTCCTACACTCTCCCCTGGAGGCACACTGCCTTTAAATTTTCTCTGTTATTTCTAATGAGTGACAGTGTATGCAGCAATACTTTCCCTCATTCTTTTCCCCACGTTCCATTTCTGTGTCATGTCCCTGCTATAACCGCCAAGGTAATTGTAAAAATCTTCTCTTCTTACTCCTAATATTCAGGAAATAAAAGCAGTATTTCTGACCAACTTCTCCATTTCTTTCTCTTTGCTTGCTTTTGCGTCCAGCTGGGTTTTTTTTACTTAAGAAAATAAAAAACAAATTCAAAACTCAAAACAAATGAAACAACCAACCAAAAACCAAAAAACCACCAAAACCTAAAAAGAAAGTCAAAACAAAAAGCCCTCAAGCAAACAACCCCAAAACTTTCTTCCTACGCCATCTTTCTTCCCTCCCATAAAATCTGCTAAGTGTGCACCACTTGTGATCCATGTCAAGCAGCACTCCCCTCTGCCCAAGTGCATAAAGTAGCATTATATTTTAAATTGGGATTCCTTTACAGAAATGGATTTCTGAAGGCATGGATAACGTAAACCTCACAGTTAAGCCTGAGACACAACAGTCAACCAACCTACTACTGAAGGTACCAGCACTTTTTTAGAAAAACAATGAAGTTTAAAAATTATGACAGTGTTTTCCTCTTCTTAGAACACATGTGGCCTAGCAGACTTTCCTTTAGTTTAAGTGCATTGTTTGCACAGGGTAGGAAACAGTTAAAAATAATAAACCATGGGATTGCTCTATTAACAATTTTAATGTGTCTACATACTTCTCTATATTGCAGGTTGATTTATCCAGAACATCATCGGCTAGTTGTATTAAACTGTGCGAAATACTCATCTGTTGGATAATTTGAATATTCTTCTTCTTTAAGATAAATGTTCCTGGCAATAAATTAAAAAAAACTGCAGTTAGTAATTTTTTTTCTCATTATGATATATAGAGGTAACCGGAGAAACCTGAAGATGTTATGCATAAACACTCATAAATGCCCATAAAATTCAGAATTAAGACTGGAATTTAATAAACTAGGTCTTTCTCTCCAAAATGTATGCCCCATTTCAATATAGGAAATATCTTCTTTCAATCTTAAAATAACCTTTGAAAAATCTCACAGTGAAAAAATAAATTAACACAATTATGAATTTTACTTTCATAAGAAGAAAGCATCGGGTACTGGAAATCCTTTGTAAAATCAATGTATGCACGCATGATGGGAAAAAAACAAACAAAGAAACCAGAAAACAAACAAGAAACAAAAAAACAAACAAGAAAACAAAAAAACAAACAAGAAAACCAGAGAACACTGAAACACCTGTTTTTTTTCTCCTTCACATATTATCGTCCTCCTTTCCCTTTACAGCAGACACAAGACCTGTCTACCAAGACATATCCAGCTCTTAGCTAAAGAATCACCCAATTTTGTCATACATAAATTGAAAAGCTCCATTTGTGTTCCGAGCTACCAAAAACTGGCAATTCTACTGATGCCCATCCTTTTTTGTTTCAGAAAACTAAGGCAAATTTAAGAAATACATACTGGTTTACATATGATAAATAGAATTTCCTACATAGTTAATTGTACTTATTCTCTATATTATGCTATCTACATAAACCATCTGTTGTAGGTGGAACACTTAAGAATTCCAGCTATTAATTCATACATGTAAGTCAGTAAAAATCATAAGCTACTCTTTGAAGATTATTTAAATAGTACTGAAAAACACACTTAAGCTGAATTGTTCTTTTTTTTCTTTAAAGTATAAACTTGTAACAAGTGTATTCAAAAAGTTACAATCAATACAAGTGAAAAAGCTCTTCGAAAGCCAAGGTACTGTGTTAATGGCAAAGAATTTTATTTGAAAAGAAGAAAACTCCTCTGGTACTTACTTCGATTTCTGTTCCTGAGACATGACTGCGTTCATGTTATCTAAAGCTCGGCGGCGTTCCCAATTCTGTCGCTGCAGATGCCGCTCTAAAACCAGCTGCGCTCTTGCAGTGTGTATTCTTTGCCTATCCCATTCAGCATCAACTCGGCATTCTTCCTGCTTTTGTCTCTTCAGGAATGAAAAATAAAATGCTTAATCTTCTCTTTGTTCAAAGATGAAACAGTATATATAAAGGCTGATGGGTAAATTCATCCTTACAAACTTGCTCACCTTTACTGAACACTAGGAGTAGCATTTGAAATAGGGAGAAAAATTAAGCACCTTCAAACAGGTGGGAGCTCATGCATTCGGCAGAAGTAGGATACTGCAGAGGAGAAAGCCATCCTTTTCTAGGAAGCAAGACAGACTCCTACCTCTGCACAAGAAAATTAGGGTCTGCTGCCTAGCAGAAGTTAATCAGTATTCCTCTCTAATGTATAACTCCTCTCGAAAAACCCAGAGCAGTGAGACAGGTTGGTTTGTGGATTTTTTAAAGTTTTTATTAGCAAGAGTTGTAACTTCTTGAGGTCAGAAGTTAGTAAACATCAGTATGGCTTGTAACACAGCTAACATGGTGTAGTAACTGAGCCACCAAGGGCAGATGAGTAGACCCAAACTGTTTCCTCTGCCCCTGTTATACTATCACTTTCTCTCTTCTTGTCTGACATCATACTGAAGTGATTCAAGAAATCAGGCTGCAAAAAACTCCCTTTTCTTGGAGGGGCTCATTTTCTGCCAGCTTAACTACTTGAACGGGCTTACTTTAGGGTCACAGGAAAGCCAGAAAAAGAACTCCCTTATCTTCAGCTTTAATTACAGCACTAGATAAGACATAGTGCAGCATAGGGCACTTTAGGGTTAAGAAATCAAAAATCAACAGCTCATTGTCTTATCTAGCAGTACCTTTCTACTTCACAATACCTAGGCCTGTATGCTGGTGTCTGCCCAGCAACAATAGCTTTCTTAATTTTGACTGCCTGCTTCCATTCACCTTTAGAGCAGCATTTTTTTGGCAATATTTAGTTTTTCTATAGTAATTCTATCCCAGAGCATGGCTCACCAGTTGTGTGGGACGGTAAAAAAGAAATTCTGTCACATTCATGAACTTTTAAGACTGCGAAACGTGCATGAGCAGTACCATTGGACCTGCCCTATTTGTCTTGCTTGAGCACTCCTGAGCATGAGAACACTGCTCTGGTCTGCCCTGCCTTCACCCACTGCTTCTGGCTCTTCTCCTATGGAGCAGCCCACTCCTCTCATTCCTTGTAGACAGCTCATGCAGTCTCAAGTCCTGAGCTGCACCATGAAGCCTGGTCTTGAGCTGTGCAAGAATTTCCTCCTCAGCTAAGCCACCATGGAACATGTTCTAAGATCCCCCAGGTTCCTTCACTCTGGGCTGCACAGCAACTTTCCTCCCAGCACAACTCCATGGCTCCCGCCCACTTCTGATCCTCCATGACATTTCCCAGCTGCTTCAGAGACACTGTGTTCAGTTTAATTTGGGTAAAATTCAGCTCAAAGGAAAATAATCTTCTGATGGGACACACAGGGCAAGCAATAATATTTTCTTATACAAACACAGTCCATTATTACAACCAGGAATACAGAATGTGCAAGTAAGCTTAAATACCAGTTTCTCCAGAACTTGTTGCTGTTGAGTATCACGGATTGCTCTCAGCTGATCCTGATTCATTCCCTTCCATCGGTCTGTGATCACACGATGTGTACCAAAGGAACTGATTGCTTGGTCAGGGTTTTCAGAAAGTAGGTCTCCTTGAAGGAGGCTGGAAATTTCATTCATGTCATCTTTCATTTTTTGATACTTTTCCAACTTCTTTTTCTCAGCTAGTTCAGCAGCCTAAAGTGAGTGAAAGGAGAGAACTAAGAGTTTTTCCAAGAGGAAAACAAAGGGATCGACAAAGTCAGCACATCGTAAGAGGTTTCTTTCCAACTTGCATACAGTTGTCAATAGCATGACTATGATCATGGTACTACTGGCTAAGATCAAAAAATCTAATGGCATACATTTCTTCAGTCTTGTCATATCACATATAGCAAGTAATTTGGGGAGAAATAATTTTGTTTTTTAAGAAAAGACAGGATTAATAAAAAATAATTTCACGTTTATCAACAAGCAAATATCAGTTTGGACATTTGGAGGCCAGACACGATATGGAAGAAATTTATGATAAAAGTTTACAATCTTGAATCAGTGGCCTTGAGAGTCTCACCTCTGTGCCTGGCAAAATCTTGGAGCAGATTCTCCTGGAAGGCAGGCTAAGGCATATGAAGAACAACAAGATGGTTGGTGACAGCCAGCATGGCTTCACTAAGGGGAAATCCTGCCTGACCAATTTGGTGGCTTTCTATGATGGTGCTATGGAACTGACGGACGGGGGCAGAAGAGTCGATGTCATCTACCTGGACTTGTGCAAAGTGTTCAACACTGTCCCACATGACATCTTTGTTTCTAAATTGGAGAGACATGAATTTGATAGGTGGACCACTCGGTGCATAAAGAACTGGCTGGATGGATGCACACAAAGAGTTGTGCTCAATGGCTCAATGTCCAGCTGGAGATCACTAACGAGTGGTGTCCCTCAGGGATCAGTGTTGGGACCTGTCTTGTTCAACATCTTTGTTGGTGACACAGACAGTGGGATTGAGTGTGCCCTCAGCAAGTTTGCCAACGACAACAAGCTGTGCAGTACAGTTGATATGCTGGAGGGAAAGAATGCCATCCAGAGGGACCTTGACACGCTTGTGAGGTGGGCTGATGCCAACCTGAT